>CM070627.1:9185681-9474279 GCA_036346255.1 Ampelocalamus luodianensis | reverse complement strand
TTCATCATCTCGTGAGCCTCCAACTCCTGGATCCTCGTAGTAGTCGTAGTCTCGAGGGGTTTCCTGCTTCTGAGGTTTTTGGGGAAAGAGCGAGGATGAGCACAACTTTCGTACTCGCGAGCCAATACACAATGCAATAATATACATGCAAGACTTGACAAGGATGGCTCGGGTTCTTTTATTTGCTAAAGCAACTTTTTCAATTATGATAATTACAAATTCCTACTACTTAGTATTTTAACCAAATTGTATTTTATTAAAGAGAGTAATTGTGCAATAATTTATAACAGCAGAGGTTCCCTCTGTCGGAAACTCTACCTTATGCTTACTTTTGATTGGGTCCGTCCCCAATTACTAACATCACTGAGTTCGAGCACTTAGGCAAAATCCAATCTCAAGGCTAGGTGAGCCCACCACATTTTTCATCCCAACCACAAGGTTTTTGAAATAGAATGTGAGGACCCCAATTTATTTGGCTTGTAATGCTTAACCAACCACCTGATCCTAGCATCACAAATCAAATAAATTGATCCTGGAGATATGTATACTTCCTGAAAGCAGATATACACCCGTTACAAAATTAGACATCAACTCCATTCCAAACATAGAGTCCAAACACCACACTACCAAACGGAAGATAAACAAATAGTAGAGTTATTACAGACAAAGGCCAACAGGCCATGAGGTACAAAAAATAACAGAAAGAAGACAGCGGAAGCAAAAGTGCCATAAGATGGCTATAAACAAAGCCAATCAGTGTGCCTTCAACCCACAAGGCATCTGACCGGACCGCCAAGTCTAGTCGTCCACAAAACGGCAACACAGCTCACAGAAGTGAGGCCCTTGGGGCTCACCTTCTTCCTCTGCAACAAAAACATAAGCAAAGCACCTGAGTACAAAGATTGTCTTTGTACCCGCAAGACTGACGTGTGAACTAGCGCACTGCTCATAAGCTACATGCAGCTTATTTGGTGGAGGCCATATGTTTCATTTGCACAAAGCCAATTTTCATTTGCAATAAGGTAATACAGTTTAAAGGCAAGTTTGCAATTCATTTTTTTAAGAATTGAAACAACAGTACGGATATTAATAACAAAAGCGAAAGATAAAAAAACCTAGAAGTGACTATCCCAATAGTCACCACAACAATAGCACGAATCCCAGATTCGTACCACCCATCAAGTTTTAGTTTAAATGTTGTAGTCTAGTTCTTACGGGGCGATCCGAGCGTGTCCATAACCTAGACGAGGCTATTCGAATAGTTTTAACCTGCAGGTGTACCAATGTACCACACTTGACCGCTTTAAGCCAAAACACACTTCCGAAGGTATGCTGGCACGGCTAAGTCCTACGAGACTTTTTCCAATATTGTGTATTAACTACGAGCCGCTCGTATGGATAGAAATCCATACGCTTACATGGTAAAGCCGAAAAGACAACTACCCACTCAGGATAAAGCTTTTCGGACAACTACCATGCTCCCACCTCCATCCCTCCTGCGACCTCCTGCGACCCGGAGCCAATACACGCCAAAGTACTAGGTCAAGAGAGGTCCCATATACTCTAGTGTGGTTAGCACGCAAAATGCTCAGTACGGTGGCGCAAGTAACTCGGTCCTTAACTGACTCGGGCACCTTTCCAGTCACACCCAACAGATCACACCAGTCTTACCATTGTGCCCAAGTCTAAATCATTTTTGTTTTCATTTTTAATTTTGCAATTTAAACATAGCAGAAATGCTAAAACATAAAGTTATAGTAAATTTTGTGTGATCAAGGTTACCGACTAAAGTCGATAACCGCCCAGTTCTACCGATAGCTAAGCATGTCTAAGCAAGTTGACCCGGATCTACTAAGTGACAAGAGATCATCCAGCGACCTCTAATCACAGCAAATAACCTAGGCTCAGGTAGTAGAGATCAATATTTTGACTACAGGATATGCAATTCTGGATTTAACTAATCAATTTAACACAAATTAAGCAATGCATACATACAGCTGAAACAAAATATTAGACTTTAAAATACTGGGATTATCATGATCAAACTGCTTGCCTGGCTGCTGTTGCTCAATATGTTGCGGAGGATCGTTCTCAGGGTTGCCGCAAATATCGAATCCTAACGATTGAACAAAACAGCGAATAAGAACGAATAACACCGACCAAACTCAAACATACAACAATAACAAAACACACTAAACTTTTCACAGCAGCCTAAGCATGATATAACAAAATTTCAGAAACAGAGAACGAATTCACTTTAAGTTATTAAGAATTTTCTATGAATTTCCTAAGCTAAAAACACATCAAAACACTAGTTAATTACTTAACAAATTTTCATGAACAAAAACAGTGTATAAAACCTATCCTAATAATTAGTACATTAAAAATGACAAATTACAAAATTGGTTTCACTGGATTTGGACAAATATTGAAAGAGATATGCATTTTCTAATTTAGAAGATACATAAGACATCATTTTATTAATTAACAGATTTTTGCTACAGAGACAAGGATGAAACTAATTTTAGTAAATAATACATTTGAAATGAAAATAAACAGCACTGGATTCATGCAATTTGGATAAAATTGAATTAGTTATGCATTTTACAAGTTTAATTGAATTAACGATTACAACAGAAAACACAAACCGTAAATACTAAATCATTTCAAATCTATAATGCACTCATTTCATTTCGCACCCACACTAGCTAGCCCTCGCCATCGACATGCGGGCGCGCGAGCGCCGATCGAGTCGACTCGACTCGCCACGGCTTAGGTGACGTCGGCGTGATTCGAGAATACGTCTTCGCTTACTAAAGTGCAAACCTAACATACTCTCACAGAAATCGCCTCCCATCGAGAAAACGATTAAGAAACTACATGCACTTAACCGACATTCCAGGCCCACATGACAGAGACTCAAGTTGAAATAAAACGGTTGGATTAAATGATTTCTAAACATGATTAATAAAAAGGCCCACAGTCGCTGACTACACTAAACAAGATTAGCGCGATGAGATGACACGGCGCTCGCGCGCGCAAGACGGAACGGCGCGCGCGCGCAGTGGATCTCGCTAACCAGTGGGCTTCAAGACGAGTGAGTGATACCTTCGGGTTCACAGAGACTTCGCGAACCTGATGACGGCGACGCGGAGTCCGATGGTCACCGGAGTTGAGCTCACGCCGACCGGAGGCGGAGAAGAAGGTGCGGTGCTCGCGGAGAAGACGCTACGGGCTTCGAGAAGACCCCGGAAGATGCGCCTCAGCTCCGCCTTGATCCTAGGAACAATAAGCACAAGATGATGGCGACGAAGGAGGTCCGAGACGGCCGGAATCACCACGGCGGCGAAACACTGAGCTCGGAGAAGAATCGGTCGCACGGCTTCAACGATGCGCCAAAGACAGAAACGAGCCCACCGTGAGCATCAGTGGAGCATTGCGATCAAGTGGAACCAAACGCTGAGGCTTGAGACTCACCAGAACGCTATCAAGCTCGCGGGGCCGAGGCTGCCGGAAGCGAAGACGATGAAGTTGCTCCAGGCGATCCAATGGATGCCGATGATCCGGGATGGACAAAATGGAGGCGGCGAGGAGAGTGGATCACGATGGTACGGTCGCGGGCTCGAGAGAGGCACTGACACGGCGACGCTGCTCTTGGGTTCAACTCCGGCCGAGACAAAGAAACGGGCGGAGAAAGCACGAGAATGGGGTAGAGAAGAAATGAATGAGCTCGGTGGGTAGATGAGACCCCGGCGATGCTTCTCGGGCGACACGGGGCGAAATGTGGCGGACGAGAGGCGTGGCAAGCATGCGCGCCGGCCGGAAACTCCGGTGAGACGCGGAGAAGACGAGGACGGTCGACAGTGGGGTCCACCGTCGGCGACTCACAAAGCGGTGCGAACCGGTGGTTTGACTTGATCAGTATCGCACCGATCGTTGGATCGGAAATGGACGGCTGAGATTGGTGTATGCATTCGGACAGGTCGGTTGCATACGCACACGTGGATCGTTCGATTTGCATCGGACGGTCACGATCGATTGGACTCGTGCGCGGTGCAGCTAGGCGGTGCGACCGAGTCAAGTGGTGCGGATCAGTTTGAGTCGGGCTCGGGTTCGAGCCCGACAAACAGTGATTTCTGATTTTGAGTTTAAAAGCTGAGAGAGTTTTAGGGAATTTTTAGAGATAGCTCCCGAGCTCCAAAAATTCCGAAATTTTTATGGGAGCTACTTGAGACAGAGAGCAACATTTCATAAATTTTCCAGAACTTTTTATTCACTGCATTGTTCTACAGAAAATTCACAAGTTGCTGACCTAGGGTTTGACCAGAAATTCAAACTAGTTTGACTTGGCCATCTGAAATAGCAATTAAAATCTAAAAATTGTGAAATAATTTAGGGAGGTAGATAAGATGACCAAGATGCTAGGAAAAATATTTGCAGATGATGATCACAAGTTTGAAGGCTAATAATTTGATGACAACCACTTCAAATCACAAGAATTATCTTCTAGAAAATTGAAATTGCTAGGAAAATTTGGAAAACTTCCAAATGATTTGAAGAGACAACAAAAGTTTTTATTTCTCCTCAAAATTTTACACTTGAAATACAAACCTAAGTTAGGGCTGTTACAAATCTCCCCCTTACAGAATCTCACCCAGAGATTCCGATCACCGAGAAGAATGATGGGTAATCTGCTGAGACGATCTTCCCGCTCCCAAGTGGCTTCATCCTCGGAGTGGTTCGACCACTGAACTTTAAGGAACTTAATCACACGGTTCCTTGTTCTGCGTTCGGCTTCTTGAGGATACGAGCGGGCGCTCACGATAAGGCAGATCTTCTGCACATCGATATTTTCCAATGGTGTTTCCTCAACCTAACACGGAGGCACTTCTTCAATTGCGACACATGGAAAACATCATGCACCCCTCAAGTGTAGCCGCAAGTCTAACTTGTAAGCAACAGCTCCACTCTATCGATGACGCGGTAGGGTCCGGCATACCGAGGAGCCAATTTGCCCTTGACGCCAAACGACGATGACCCTTCAGAGGTGAGACTTTGAGATACACAAAGTCATTGGCCGAAACTCACTCACGACGACGCCGACCGCATAGCTCTTCTCGCTCGATCGAGCTCACGCGCAAGTGCTCACGAATCAATCGCACTTGACTTTCCGCCTCATTGATCGAATCCGCCCAAGAACCGCTTTCACCGCCACGACCAGTTCAATGGTGTTCTGCGGCGCCTCCATACAAAGCCTCAAGCGGTGCCATACCGAGACTAGCTCGAAGCTGTTGTTGTAGGAGAATTCGCAAGCGGTAGGCACTTCTCCCAATTCTTTCCATAGGAAAGAACACAAGCACGAGCATATCTTCAAGCACTGATTGACTCGCTCATGTCGACCATCGATCGAGGATGGTAGGCGGTCTTTGAAAGTAAGACGGTACCCATGGCCTCCTGCATCGTGCAAAATCGGGAAGTGAAAAGAGAACCACGATCGACACTATCGTTCGTGGCACACCATGCACTCACAATGCGGATATGTAAAGATCCGCTAGCTGATTTACATCAATTTTCGATCGCCTTTGAAGGAAATGGGCCACCTTCGTCAATCGATCAATGATAACCCATAATGCATCCTTCCCGCAGAGTACGGGCGAACACTGATAAAATCCATGCCTACGAATCCCACTTCCATTCCGTATAGGCAAGGGCAAGAAGACTCGCTGACGCCGATGCTCGGCCTGACACGACAACATATGTCACATCGGCAACGAACCCGCAATCTCGCGTTTCATGCGAGTCCACGAATCTCGACGCAGATCTTGGTACATTTTAGTGGCCCCGGATGGATGGACAAAGGCGAATCATGGGCCTCTGAAGAATCAAATCCCGCAACTCGGGACCTTTGGGACCACAAGCCGCTGCCCAAACCATACAACACCGTGCTCATCTTCCGAAACACCGCTATCCCATCCTTGATATTCTCGCTGATCTGGTTCACACCGCCATTCGATTTGTCTGCCTTGACTTGATCCACCAAGGTGGGTTGCACAACCAAGGCAGCAAGGGAACCATGCTCAACCAAACCCAAGTTGAGACGCTGAAATTCTGCAAGAAGTGCAGGTTGCTGCTCTTGGATCATCAGAGTATTGCAATACACCTTTCGGCTAAGTGCATCAGCAACCACATTGGCTTTGCCAGGATGATACCGAATACCCATGTCATAATCTTTGATCAATTCCAACCATCTCCTCTGCCTGAGGTTCAGATCTGGCTGGGTGAACAAGTATTTCAAGCTCTTGTGATCGGAAAACACCTCACAGCGGTTTCCGATCAAATAGTGCCGCCAGATCTTGAGTGCATGCACCACAGCAGCCAACTCTAAATCATGGGTAGGATAATTGAGCTCGTGAGGTCTCAACTGCCTGGATGCATAGGCAACTGCCTTGCCTTCCTGCATAAGAACACATCCAAGTCCCCGAGAGGCATCGCAATAAATATCGGCTCTTGTGGATATCAGGAAGAGTGAGGACTGGAGCTGAAGTCAAACGCTGTTTGAGCTCCTGAAAGCTCTCATCACAAGCAGAGGACCACACAAACTTCTTGTCCTTCTTGAGCAATTCAGTCATCGGCTTGGCGATCTTGGAGAAGTTCTCGATAAAGCGGCGGTAGTAGCCCGCTAAACCGAGAAAACTCCGCACATCGGTGACTGACTTGGGCTGCCCCCAAGATAGAACATCGCTGACCTTACTGGGATCCACAGCTATGCCTCCAGCTGAAAGAACATGGCCCAAGAATGCCACTTCCTTCAACCAGAACTCACATTTGCTGAACTTCGCATATAGCTGGTGTTCCCGCAATTTGCCCAAAACAATCTTCAGATGCTCAGCATGATCTTCTTCGGTCTTGGAATAAATAAGAATATCATCAATGAAGACCACCACAAATTTGTCCAAAAACTCCATGAATACTGAATTCATTAAGTTCATAAACAAGGCTGGAGCATTGGTTAAGCCAAAGGACATGACGGTATACTCGTACAGACCATAACGAGTAGTGAAAGCCGTCTTCGGAATATCCTCGATCTCGATCTCGACTGATGATACCCCATTCTCAAATCAATCTTTGAGAACACACTGGCTCCACCAAGCGATCAAACAGATCATCAATGCGGGGCAGAGGATATTTGTTCTTCACCGTCACCTCATTGAGCGGACGGTAATCAACACACATGCGCAAAGTCTTGTCCTTCTTCTTCACAAAGATCACCGGACAACCCCAAGGAGATGAACTGGGACGGATGAAACCCTTTGCTTGGAGCTCACCAAGCTGCTTCTTCAATTCTTCTAGCTCATTGGGAGGCATTCGATCGGCGCCGAAATCGGGCGCACGGGCAGCAACTCGATGACAAACTCCAGGTCTCGAACCGGAGGCATCCCGGGCAAGTCTTCAGGAAAGACATCCCCAAAGTCAGATACTATGGGAACATCCTGAATCTGCAAGGCTGGCTTCGCCTCTAATACACATAGATGTAGCCCCTGAAGCTGCGGCGAAAATCCGACCTGCTCGCCTGAAGGGCTGGTGAGATAGACAATCTTCCTGGCACAATCGATCTGCCCCAAGTGTTGGGACAACCAATCCATGCCAAGAATCACATCCGATCATTGAATCGAGCAAAATAAGGTTTGCCAAAACCCCACTCTCGACTATGATAGGAACATCCCGACATCAGATCGGCTCTCATTTCCGACCCGAGAGCGGATGAGCAAAGGAACTCCCAAAGGAACACAGTGAAGACTACTAGCAGCAGAAATGATCTTGAAATAAAGAATGCGATGCTCGTAATCAAATAATCTGCAGCAGGACGAATTAACAAGAAGTGTACCCATCACGACATCCGCGCCTCGAGCCTCCTCACCAAAGGTGGTTGACTCGACCACGCCGCACTCTGGTCTTCGACAATCTTCGTCGTGGGTGACCACTCCTGCCCGCGTCCTCCATTAGGGCGAGGGCTGCTGCAACACTGAGGCGCATTCGCATAATGGCCCTTGTTGTGGCAAAACAAGTAACCTCGGCGCGGATTGCGGAGGCCGCTCACTGCTGGATCGCAGCGCACATGGTGAGACACGGCTGCGGTGGGCGAGAGCCGGTGCGAGATGGCCTCGGCGCGGTGGAGCAAAAGAACGGACCATCGTGCCGCCCACCCGAGGACGAGTGAGGCCGGTGTGAGTAGACCGATGCGCTCCCATTTGCGCTATGGACTCGCCAGCCCTTTGCCTTATGCTCAGCAACAATGGCCTTATCTACCAAGGCACGAAAGTCGAGGAGTCCACAATAGATAGCTTGTCCCGCAGCTCCTCGGACAAGCGATCCATAAACTTCTCTGCTTAGCCTCATCCGAGGCCACCTCTCCCGAGCATAACGAGCGGATGATTGAACTCATTACAAGTACTCATCGCAGATTTGCGCCTTGCTTGAGCGCGAGGAATTCTTTCTTCTTGACTTCATCAGCCGTCGAGGATGTGGGCCGATGAAAAGCGATCTAAACTCCTCCCACGCGACCACATGGCTGCGGGCTGCATGGCGAGATAGTTCTCCCACCATGAGAGTCCGCCCTCAAGTGGTGGGGCGAAGAGCGCCTTATCCTGCGCTCGCATCGAGCTATGTTGAGCTTTCGCTCAACCATGCGCAGCCAATCATCCGCATCGAGAGGGTCCTCGAGGCGGAGAAAGTCGGCGGCTGCGTGCGGAGGAACTCTGCAAGTCCCCGCGAGTCGGTGGCGCCACCACCGGCAGGAGAGGTATTCCTAGCAATAACCTCCAAGATGCGCGTCTGTCCATGCGGTTTCGCTCGATCGAGCGAGAACCTCAGCCATGGTCGGAGGAGGGGAAGCTCCTCATCATGACCAGCCTGCTGACTGCCACGCGTTCTCCCGGCCATCCTGTTTCACTAAGACAAGTTAGCAACAAATTTAAGAGCAAGAAAGCCCAAAATTCATGAAAGCAATCCAGAAACAAACACAAGGCAGGATAAAGTTCGACCAGAAAAAATCGACACATAACTACTCCTTTACATCTTACCCTATTATCCCCACAAGTTTTAGTTGGATTAAACTTCATGGTTCTCCCAAACTAATTCCACCGGTAGTAACTATCTTTTGAAAGGTGAAGAGAGAAACCAAGTTTCAAAACTTAAATTAGAGTAAGATGAGAGTAGAAAGCTAAGATAGGTAAGGAATAAAATCTGAGAATCTGCCTAGGTTTTCATAAACCTTTTTATGATTTGAAAATAAGACTTTCAAAATATCCTAAGGACGACTATGCTTGGGTTACTACGGTCAGAATGGCTCTGATACCAACTTTGTGAGGACCCCAATTTATTTGGCTTGTAATGCTTAACCAACCACCTGATCCTAGCATCACAAATCAAATAAATTGATCCTCGAGATATGTATACTTCCCAGAAAGCAGTATACACACCCCGTTACAAAATTAGACATCAACTCCATTCCAAACATAGAGTCCAAACACCACACTACCAAACGGAAGATAAACAAATAGTAGAGTTATTACAGACAAAGGCCAACAGGCCACGAGGTACAAAAATAACAGAAAGAAGACAGCGGAAGCAAAAGTGCCATAAGATGGCTATAAACAAAGCCAATCAGTGTGCCTTCAACCCACAAGGCATCTGACCGGACCGCCAAGTCTAGTCGTCCACGAAACGGCAACACAGCTCACAGAAGTGAGGCCCTTGGGGCTCACCTTCTTCCTCTGCAACAAAAACATAAGCAAAGCACCTGAGTACAAAGATTGTCTTTGTACCCGCAAGACTGACGTGTGAACTAGCAGACCTGTTCATAAGCTACATGCAGGCTTATTTGGTGGAGGCCATATGTTTCATTTGCACAAAGCCAATTTTCATTTGCAATAAGGTAATACAGTTTAAAGGCAAGTTTGCAATTCATTTTTTTAAGAATTGAAACAACAGTACGGATATTAATAACAAAAGCGAAAGATAAAAAAACCTAGAAGTGACTATCCCAATAGTCACCACAACAATAGCACGAATCCCAGATTCGTACCACCCATCAAGTTTTAGTTTAAATGTTGTAGTCTAGTTCTTACGGGGCGTATCCGAGCGTGTCCATAACCTAGGACGAGGCTATTCGAATAGTTTTAACCTGCAGGGTGTACCAATGTACCCACACTTGCATCGCCTTTAAGCCAAAACACACTTCCAAGGTATCTTGACACTGGCTAAGTCCTACGACACTTTTTCCAATATTGTGTATTAACTACGAGCCGCTCGTATGGATAGAAATCCATACGCTTACATGGTAAAGCCGAAAAGACAACTACCCACTCAGGATAAAGCTTTTCAGACAACTACCATGCTCCCACCTCCATCCCTCCTGCGACCTCCTGCGACCCGGAGCCAATACACGCCAAAGTACTAGGTCAAGAGAGGTCCCATATACTCTAGTGTGGTTAGCACGCAAAATGCTCGATCACGATGGCGCAAGTAACTCGGTCCTTAATCGACTGGGCACCTTTCGATCACACCCAACAGATCACACCAGTCTTACCATTGTGCCCAAGTCTAAATCATTTTTGTTTTCATTTTTAATTTTGCAATTTAAACATAGCGAAATGCTAAAACATAAAGTTATAGTAAATTTTAGGTGATCAAGGTTACCGACTAAAGTCGATAACCTTGATTCTACCGATAGCTAAGCATGTCTAAGCAAGTTGACCGGATCTACTAAGTGACAAGAGATCATCCAACACCTCTAATCACGACAAATAACCTAGGCTCAGGTAGTAGAGATCAATATTTTGACTACAGGATATGCAGCTACGGATTTAACTAATCAATTTAACACAAATTAAGCAATGCATACATACAGCTGAAACAAAATATTAGACTTTAAAATACTGGGATTATCATGATCAAACTGCTTGCCTGGCTGCTGTTGCTCAATATGTTGCGGAGGATCGTTCTCAGGGTTGCCGCAAATATCGAATCCTAACGATTGAACAAAACAGCGAATAAGAACGAATAACACCGACCAAACTCAAACATACAACAATAACAAAACACACTAAACTTTTCACAGCAGCCTAAGCATGATATAACAAAATTTCAGAAACAGAGAACGAATTCACTTTAAGTTATTAAGAATTTTCTATGAATTTCCTAAGCTAAAAACACATCAAAACACTAGTTAATTACTTAAAAAATTTTCATGAACAAAAACAGTGTATAAAACCTATCCTAATAATTAGTACATTAAAAATGACAAATTACAAAATTGGTTTCACTGGATTTGGACAAATATTGAAAGAGATATGCATTTTCTAATTTAGAAGATACATAAGACATCATTTTATTAATTAACAGATTTTTGCTACAGAGACAAGGATGAAACTAATTTTAGTAAATAATACATTTGAAATGAAAATAAACAGCACTGGATTCATGCAATTTGGATAAAAATTGAATTAGTTATGCATTTTACAAGTTTAATTGAATTAACAGTGCAACAGAAAACACAAACCAGAAATACTAAATCATTTCTGAAATCTATAATGCACTCATTTCATTTCGCACCCACAGCTAGCTAGCCCTCGCCATCGACATGCGGGCCAGCGAGGCGCTGACCGAGTCGGCTCGACTTACCACGGCAAGGTGGCGTCGGCGTATTCTGAGAATACGTCTTCGGCTTACTAAAGTGCAAACCTAACATACTCTCACAGAGAAATACGCCTCCCATCAGAGAAAACGCATTAAGGAAACTACACAGACCCTAACCGACATTCCAGGCCCACATGACAGAGACTCAAGGTGAAATAAAACGGTTGGATTAAATGATTTCTAAACATGATTAACAAAGAAAGGCCCACAAGTCGCTGACTACACTAAACAAGATTAGCGCTGATGAGATGACACCGGCGGCTCGCCGGCGCGCACGGGAACGGCGGCGCGGCCGCGCAGTGGATCTCGCTAACCAGTGGGCTTCAAGACGAGTGAGTGATACCTTCGGTTCACAGAGACTTCGTGAACTCGATGACGGCGACGCTGAGTCCGATGGTCACCGTTTGAGCTCACGCCGACCGGAGGCGGAGAAGAAGGTGCGGTGCTCGCGGAGAAGATGCTACGGGCTTCGAGAAGACCCCAGAAGATGCGCCTCAGCTCCGCCTTGATCCTAGGAACAATAAGCACAAGATGATGGCGACGAAGGAGGTCCGAGGCGGCGGAATCACCACGGCGTGCGAACACCGAGCTCGGAGAAGAATCGGTCGCACGGCTTCAACGATGCGCCAAAGACAGAAACGAGCCCACCGTGAGCATCAGTGGAGCATTGCGATCAAGTGGAACCAAACGCTGAGGCTTGAGACTCACCAGAACGCTAGCAAGCTCGCGGGGCCGAGGCTGCCGGAAGCGAAGACGATGAAGTTGCTCCAGGCGATCCAATGGATGCCGATGATCCGGGATGGGCAAAATGGAGGCGGCGAGGAGAGTGGATCACGATGGTACGGTCGCGGGCTCGAGAGAGGCACTGACACGGCGGCGCTGCTCTTGGGTTCAACTCCGGCCGAGACAAAGAAACGGGCGGAGAAAGCACGAGAATGGGGTAGAGAAGAAATGAATGAGCTCGGTGGGTAGATGAGACCCCGGCGATGCTTCTCGGACTGACACGAGGACAGAAATGTGGCAGCGACGAGAGACGTGGCAAGCATGCGCGCACGGCCGAGAGCTCCGGTGAGACGCGGAGAAGACGAGGACGAAGCTGACAGGTGGGGTCCACCCGTCAGCGACTCACAAAGCGGTGCTAACCGGTGGTTTGACTTGATCAGTATCGCACCGACCGTTGGATCGGAAATGGACGGCTGAGATTGGTGTATGCATTCGGACAGGTCGGTTGCATACGCACACGTGGATCGTTCGATTTGCATCGGACGGTCACGATCGATTGGACTCGTGCGCGGTGCAGCTAGGCGGTGCGACCGAGTCAAGTGGTGCGGTCTGGTTTGAGTCGGGCTCGGGTTCGAGCCCGACAAACAGTGATTTCTGATTTTGAGTTTAAAAGCTGAGAGAGTTTTAGGGAATTTTTAGAGATAGCTCCCGAGCTCCAAAAATTCCAGAAATTTTTATGGAGCTACTTGAGACAGAGAGCAACATTTCATAAATTTTCCAGAACTTTTTATTCACTGCATTGTTCTACAGAAAATTCACAAGTTGCTGACCTAGGGTTTGACCAGAAATTCAAACTAGTTTGACTTGGCCATCTGAAATAGCAATTAAAATCTAAAAATTGTGAAATAATTCAGGGAGGTAGATAAGATGACCAAGATGCTAGGAAAAATATTTGCAGATGATGATCACAAGTTTGAAGGCTAATAATTTGATGACAACCACTTCAAATCACAAGAATTATCTTCTAGAAAATTGGAAATTGCTAGGGAAAATTTGGAAAACTTCCAAATGATTTGAAGAGACAACAAAAGTTTTTATTTCTCCTCAAAATTTTACACTTGAAATACAAACCCTAAGTTAGGGCTGTTACATAGAACTAACTCGAGTAAAGATTCCCATGTCCGCCTTTGACCGTAGGGCTGTTTAAACAGTTTAGACTCTGCAGAGGTTGTACACTTTACCCACAAGAGATAGTCATACTCGTTACCCCACATGATTCCTTAGTCATGCAGTTGAGCGACCGTCATCTCACCTATATAGGGTTACGCCCATATATTGGTGCGGGATGTCACCCCCTACGTCTCGCCGTAGAAGACACTTCACCATCGGTGTCCCATTCAAACGTGATCAAGCTCACACATACACCCTTAATTGTTCCTCTCGTGAGACTGACTTTCAAGGTTCAATAAATCTACTAAGCCAAGTTGCAGTTTGCAAACTTGTGGTTGTACTTGTTTTACACGGGAGGTCGTGACAAGATTAAGTCCTTAGGGTTGTCTAGGCGGATCATTTCTCATATCAACATTCTTTGGGCTGTATTAGCACCCATCAACATACTCTTCATCACA
The DNA here is from genome assembly GCA_036346255.1 of Ampelocalamus luodianensis. NCBI lineage: Eukaryota > Viridiplantae > Streptophyta > Magnoliopsida > Poales > Poaceae > Ampelocalamus > Ampelocalamus luodianensis. Next base: position 9,460,231 of record CM070627.1, on the reverse strand, counting down.
CAAATCGCCTAGACAAGATGCTAACAATATTAGGGTTTTGAGGAGTAAACCAAATCACCATATTTATCTCATCATGGACCACCAATGACCGCCCAAATCATTTTATGTTTAAAGAGATGATGATTGGAACATTTTAATGTCCGTACTTAAGCAAGACTAGCATGTCGCTTAAGTACAACCTATAGCTAGTATTACCAAGAATTAGGGTGACAAGGATTATTGGATTCAAATGGTCAAGAATGGCATAATAATTAATTAATCATCAAATAGGTATTTAACTACCTTAAGTTTTAACATACATTTGTTTAAAGAATTAAAGCATGCAATTTACTATTTTAAAAGAATATAATTTGCATAAAATGTAGGCTCAATATGATCAAAGTATTGACCCGCCTGGGATATAGGTAAAAGGATCTTGATAATCCTGGGCTTGATCAACTTGGGGATCTCCGGCGTCTTCAAATCCTAGTCGGACGAACGTACCGGAAAAATAAACAACAAGCAACAAGAGCAAATAAATACAAATGAAATAGCAAATGAACTTCAAATTAAACAAGACCTATGCCATTAGCAAGATCTTGAATTAACAAATTTTTAGAAATTTAAATCACAATTTTTGGAGCTAGAGCGAGGGAGATATGGATTTTAGAAGTTGAATTGGATTTAAAGTGGAAAAACAAAAAGAGAGAGAAGGGGTAAAGGTGCACGGCACAGTGTCTAGACCGAGTTCATGTGCAAGGGGCATCGGTCCATCGGAACAGTAAGGCGTGGGGTCCACTTGTTAGGGAGAGAGGGAGGGGGCTAGAGCAATTTACATGTGGGTCCTCAAAGCAAAATAACCCCAAATCCCCAATCGATTTCCTCCTCTCCTTTTCACAGAGAGGAGAGGGCAGAGGGAGGCGCTCGGGCGGTTGGGGAGGCGGTGGTGGCGCCGACGGGTGGAGGCAAGGAGGCGGCCAGCGAGCGGGTGGAACGGAGCCCCGGGAAGGTGGTGGACCCTCGGGAGGCGGCGGTGGCACCGGAAAAGGGCGAGCGCGGCGGCGGCATGGCCCAAGGTGGTGACTTCGGCACGGTGTTCACTACTACAGAAAATGTCATCCTGCGAGCGGTTGAATTGTCATCACGCACGGTTTTCGAACCGTCAAAAAGTTCGTCTGTGATAACAGACATTATCCTGCACGGTTAAAAACCGTCGTGATACGAATATCCTGACGGTTGAAAGTAGAACCGTCAGTGATAGTAATTATCATAGGCGGTTCTACTTCCAACCGCTCAGCGATAGTATATTTTCACAAACCGCTACGAAAAGAACCGTGCGTGATATTACTATCACGCAGCGGTTCTTGTTCGCAAATGCCTGTGATAGTTTTTTCAATCGCAAAAAAATACTAAATGTATTCCCTTGGTCGTCCCGCCTCTCGCCTCGGCACCTCGTCCACCTCACGGCTCCACTCGCTCATGAGCCTTCAAGAAGGCCATGATCTTGTCCTCATCGCGAGCTCCTCGAAAGGCACATCCTTATTCTCATCCACGCCTCCTTCCTCACGGCCGGATCGCGGCTTGGGCTTCATTGTCAAATCATCAAGCCACATTGTTCCCGTCCATTCAATCACAAAACTATATTCAAGCACATTCAATCACAAAGTCGTATCCAAGCACATGTATACCTCGATCTAGGAGAAGCCGGCGGGGGAGGAGGGCAGGCACCAGAGGGAGGAGGGCCGGCGCTGGATGGGGCGGCGGTGGTGGGAGACGCCGGCCGTCGGGGGGAGGACGAGCGGCGGGAGGAGGAGGCCCGGTGGAGGGAGCACTCGGCGACGGCGGGACGAACGGGAGGGACGAGGGCCGGCGCGGGAGAAGGGAGCCCAGAGGTCACGCTGGATTTGGGGGACTCCTTATTAATATATAAGGACTTCTGCTACTCCCGCTCACGCATTCAAAATTCCCGCGCACGTATTCAAAATTTTCGAACTCCCGCGTTGTGAATCACATATCACAGACGTTTCGTATCACCAACCGTCTGTGATGAGGTACTTATCACAGACGGTTCGTGATACGAACCGTCTGTGATAGTATCACAGACGGTTCTATTAAAAAACCGTCTGTGATAATCTGCGATATCGAGACGGTTCTATTAAAGAACCGCTCGATAGTATCATAAACGGTTCTATTAAAAACCGTGCGTGATATCTGCAGATTATCATGACGGTTTTAATAGAACTGCGTCTATGATTCTATCGAGACGGTTCTTTAATAGAACCGTCTATGATATCAGTATCCTGAGCGGTTTGTATTACAAACCGTCGTGATAGGTCCGACAGACCCAACACAGACGGTTCCATTTTAACCGTCTGTAATGAGGTGTCTACTATTGCATGTTTTGTAGTAGTGTTTTGGAGGTCCCGGCGGTGCGGTGGCACAGAGAGGAAGTGGGCGAGCGTACCGGTTGCGTGGTGGCGCGGGAAATCCGGCGAGGTGGTCGGGGCGCCTCGGGGGCAACCGAGCCGGTCCGGCGGCGGTGGCCATGGGAAGAGGAGAAGGAGGCACGGCGGCGGCACGTCTCGGCGACGGGGAAGGCGAAGGGAGGAGGGGGATGGCTTGAGGGCCACGAGCGCGCAGGTGGCCCGGTGGCCGGGCGGCACACTCACCGCGCGGCCAAACGGCGAGGAGGCAGCGGGGCCGGCTAGAGGTAAGTCCTTCGGTTTTCTTCTTTTTGTTTCTTCTTCCTCGATTTCTTGCTCGGGGAGGGTAAAGGGGGCAAGAGGGGAGTGAAGGGGGAGAGCAAGGGGGAGTTTGGGGCTCTCTTATAGGCGGTGTGGGTGTCTTGGAGCCGTGATGAGGGCGCTCGCGGGGTGGCAGCAACAGCGCAGGCACGTGTGCGTGATGAGGGAAGCACGGCGGTCTCTGTGCGCGTAGGGGACAAGTCGGGAGGTAGGGGCGTGATGGCAGTGGGGAGTAGGCGCAGGCCAGGGTGACAAGACAAGACAGAACCTTTGCGTGGAGGTCTTTGGTGGCGGGCTGCACGCAAGGAGAGCGGCAGTGGCGAGGGAGAGAGAGAGGCACGCTATGGTGGAGGAGGAAGACGCCAGGGGGAAAGAACAGGAGGAAGGGGACAAAGGCGCCAGGCTGGCTTGGGCCAAAAGGAAGATGGGCCGGGGTGTTGGGCTGGCCCAAGGAGTGATCACGGGCTGAGCCCAAGAAGGAGAGAAATGAACTTGAGTAAAGGCTCAGATTCGAAAAGGAGAATTCAAACCTGAAATTTGAATCCAAGATTTACAAGGAGGTCCGAAGCACTAATTTGAACTTAGCTAAAAGCTAGAAGTTTTGAAAATACTTGAGAATTTGACATACGAGCGAAGAACGAAACCGAAATAGTATTTACTAATCGCCGTCCGAAAATGGGACGTTACAGCCTCCTGAGCAAGATCATTCTGCACATAGCAAGTTAACAATGCAGTCCACTATATGATGTCCTTGTTTTCCAACAGATTAAATACAATCTCTGAACTCATGATATCGCCACATCTGCCATAAACAGTGACGGTAGCATTCAGCAGTAAAGTATCCAGCTTGAAGTAAGTCTTTATAGCATAACAATGAACCTCCTTAGCCACTCTCAGCTGCCCTAATGATGAACAAACCTGCAGCAGGCTAGTTATAGCTGACTGGTCAATTGCCATATTTTCCATTATCATCTCCCGAAAAATCTCAACTGCCTCCATGTTGCATCCATTCCGTGCATAAGCTACAAGTAGCGAAGTCCTGGAGAATGCATCATGCCTTACTCGACAAGCCAACCTAGCTATCTCATCCACTCCACCGCATCTACCATACATTGCCATAAGGGCAGTTCCTAAAGCAGGATCAACCTCAGTCCCCATCTTCACCAAGCAGCCATGAACTTGCTTCCCAATGGGGAGCAACTCAGGTGCATCAAACGCCTTCAGGATGCAAGAAAATGTCGCATTTGTTGGCCAAACCTTCAAGACCAACATCTTCTTGAACAGGACAATCGCTGCATCATGGTGCCCTGAGCACCCGTGGTTGACAAGGCAGGCGATCATGCTCGTCCAACTCACGACGCTCCTCTGCGGCGTGAGCGCAAACGCCTGCCATGAGGAGTCCACGCGCCCGCACTTGGCATACATGTCGACCAACGCCCCCGCAACACTCTTGTCCTCGTCGACGCCAAACTTGACCGCGGAAGCGTGCACTTGCGCGCCCGCGAGAACGTCTTCGGACTTCGGCGCGGGCGCACCCGGCGACCAGGGGTCCGAGCATGAACGAGACCGGGCGGTCGCAGCTTTCGCCCCCCACACTGCGAAGCATGTCGGAGAACAGCAAGAACGTCTCGCCGAGGACGCCGAGGCGGGAGGCTGTCACATCCCAGATCTGAATAGAGAGGGGAAAGTGCAATAACAGACAGTTTCTACTCAAGAGAGCTCAGACTAAGTTTGTTGGCATAATAGATGATGCCTTTTCCATTCCATTTTCGAACTTATAAAGAGTTCGACGGATGGTAAAAGTAAGAGATTAAACTGAGCTAGTAAATGTTCACTGCAATTGAAAACAGAATTACATCTACAGTAATTTCTAAGACGAGTCTGATGGGTTGATCCTTTCCCGAAGGGGTATCTCCCGATGTCCACAGTTGGATCTTCTTAAAGCTCTTCTTCCTCTTTTCGCTAACTCTGAACATTCCAAACGATCTTCAGACTGTATTCTTCTCAGTTCTGACAGTACTCACCCTCTGAACATTTTACTTGTCCTCAAGTGTTTGAATCTGGAAACCAGGATCGAATAGTTTGGGAATAGAACTCCGGAAAGGTAGCTTTGATAAAATTCGCATCCTCCCACGATGCATTCTCAGGTGATAAATTTGCCCATTGAACCAACCATTGAGTTACCAAAATGTTGCCTCTCGGCAGGGCTCGAGTTTCCAGCACTTGCTGAGGTTCTGTCTTGATTTTTCCATCCGCTCCAACCAAAGGTAGCTCAAGACTAGGAACTGCATGTGCTCCGCAATGTCTCTTGACTTGGCTAGCATGGAATACAGGGTGAATTCCTACTCCTTCAGGTAACTGCAGCTTATATGCCACCTTGCCTATTCTTTGCATCACCTGGAAGGGTCCATAAAACTTACTAGTGAGCTTCAAAGAATGTCTGAACCTGAATGCAGCTGTCCTGTAGGGTTGCATCTTCAAATAGACCATGTCTTTCACTGAGAATTGCCTTTCACTTCGGTTTATGTCAGCATACTTTTCCATCCTTGACTGTGCTTGAGTTAGATTATCCCTCAACTGTTGAGCATCATTTGTTTTCCTCTAGAAAATTCTTTGCCTCAACATCATCGGGCGAGACCTTGCTACTTCATTGATCGGAGGGTGGAAATCCATAAAGAGCACGGAAGGGAGAAATATTGAGAGAGGTATGAAATGTAGTGTTATACCACCATTCTGATAAGGACAGCCAGGATAGCCATTTCTTAGGTTCTTGGAATACCATGCACCTTAAATAGGACTCAACATACTGGTTGACTCTCTCGGTTTGCCCATCCGATTGGGGGTGATAAGCGGTGCTGAACCTCAATTGGACCTTCAAGGCCTTGAATATCTCTTGCCACAACTTACTAGTAAATACTCTATCTCTATCAGACACTATAGCTACTGGAAATCCATGCGGTTTAAATACATTGTCTATAAAGGCCTGAGTGACTGATTGGACTGAGTAAGGGTGAGACAATGGAATAAAGCATGCATATTTTGTAAACCTATCAACTACAACAAAGATTACCTCCTTTCCTTTTGAATTTGGCATTCCTTCAATGAAGTCCATGGATATGTGTGTCCAGGCCATGTCTGGTACAGACAATGGCTCAAGTAACCAGTATTGGCGGTGTTACGATTTGGGGCGGCATCGCACACTCTTGAACAAAAGTGTGAATCTCTCTTTTCATCCCTGGCCAAAAGAAGAGACCCTTGATTCTTTGATAAGTAGCAACTTGCCCAAAATGACCCCCTACTACTGATGTATGCAGTGACCCAACAATATTTTGTCTAAGTTTAGTATCTCTTCCCACATAGATTCTCCCTTTATACCTAAGAACTCCAGCATGGTAAGTATAGTTTGATTCAGGATTTGGGGTTATAGCCAACTGCTCTTTCAATTCCCTGCAATGTGTATCATTAAGGTAGTTATTTTCTACTACTTCCATCCAAGCAGGCATAGCCATGGAAATGGCTCTCACAGAGGGAACATCTCTTCTTGACAAGGCATGTGCTACCTTATTCTCCTTCCCTTTCTTGTATTTGATGACATAATCAAACTCTAACAGCCTCAACATTAGCTTGTGCTGAATTCCTTCAGATATTTTCTGTCCAACCATGAACTTTAAACTCTGTTGATCTGTTTTAATAATCAACTGATTTCCCAAGAAGTAGTGTCTCCATATTCTCAAGGACTCAATGATAGCCATTGCCTCTTTATCATAAGTTGAAAGAGCTGCAGACCTCACTCCTAAGGTTTTGCTAAAATATGTAATGGGTCTTCCTTTTTGCATTAGGACTGCTCCAATTCCTACCCCACTAGCATCAGTTTCTACTGTAAAAGATTCAGTGAAATCAGGTAAGGCTATCACTGGGGTAGTAGTCATACTCTCCTTTAACCTTTCAAAAGCTTCATCTTGTGATTTCTTCCACTCAAATCCTCCCTTCTTCAACATGTCATACAATGGTCTGCATATGAGTCCATACCCCTTCACAAATCTCCTATAATAGCCTATCATTCCCAAAAAACTCCTTAATTGGGATACATCCTTAGGTTTAGGCCAATCCCTAATTGCACTTATTTTATTTGGGTCAGTAGCTACCCCCGGTCCAGAGATTACATGACCTAGATACTCCACTTGGGATGTACCAATCACACACTTAGTTAGCTTGGCAAAGAGTTGATATGTTGTCTCAACAGCTCCAGCACCATGGTCAAATGCTTCAAATGATCACTCTCATTTCTACTATATATTAGAATGTCATCAAAAAACACCAAAACAAACCTCCTCAGATGTTTAGCAAAGATCTCATTCATTAAGGACATAACTTTGGGTCTCCAATAAATGGATTCCAACTTAACTCCATCTAAGTGAGAGGCTTAACTGATAACTAGAGCCCCGACGATCATGCGCGCTGCTCCTCTGTGAGCACTACATGATTGTCGTGTAACAGCCCAAATCTGGGTTTGTGCTTCAAATGTAAGAAAATGAGTAGAAATTAAAAACTTTTCTTGCATCTCGAAGTTTTTGAACTTTTATGCAATTCTTGTAATGGAATTGTGGGAAATCAAAAACCAAAATCTCCAATTGACTAAAGTCATGACCCCCTGGTTAAAAATCTTGTACTCAACACCTCGAAATAATTTTCCTGGGTTCTAAGAATGTTTTGTGACCCCTCTGAAAAATTTCATAATATTTTAGAAATTATTTGATAATTCTTGGAGGTAGTCAAACCAATTTGACTCTTGGTCAAACCCTAGAACAAGCTTTGTTAAAATTCTGAAGAAAAATGTTGTGCATAAACTGCTAGAAAATTTATACAAGGTTTATCATAGAGTCATCAAACTCGAGTTAAAATTTCAGAAATTTTGGAGTTGATTTTCTACCTCAAACAAATCCTCAAAGTTTCTGTCTTTTCTAAACCCTAATTTCAAATTCTCTTTCAGGTTTGAGTCGGACTCTGGCTCAGACCCAAGCCCAACTTCCGGTCTTGGTCGCGCCTAGCCACCTAACTGCACTGGGCGCGGTCAATTTGGGCACGTGTGGTCTGGACCGTTGGATTTCAATCCAACGATCAAGGACCTCCTTAGGACCTCTTCGCCCGCAAAGACCTCCTCTGCCTTGGGAGATCTGGGACGTTCAGGACCACCCTGTGTGATCAGGATCATCCAGGACCTCCCCTTAGCTCTGTTTTCCCTTCCTCGCACGCGTGCATCATGGCAGAGGGCAAGGTCAGTGCCTTGTCCTCTCATCTCTGACTTGAACGGCTCTCTACTGCCAAACATTAAATGGTGGTCAGAGCTTTGCCCTAAAAGTCCTCTTCTTCTTGCCCTTGTCAAATCGAGTGTACCCATGGCAGAGACCTTTTTTACTCGGGTTGCACTTGCTTCCTCTTTGCTCTCTCAGCTATCTAGGTTCCTTGAGCTCCTCCTTAGCTCCTTTTAGACACCATTTTGCCCACCCGAGCTCCCCTCTGTGTTCTTATTTTCACAACACCCGAGAGCACCCCCTCACCATTGTCCGACTTTGGAGCTCCTCAAGGCCATCAGGGCTCTAGTGGCTCACTTGGGGTTCTTGTTTTGTCAACTTGTTTATTTGGTCATCTTGAGCATTTCCCTAACTCATTTTGTTTGACTTCACAGAGGAGATCAAAGTGGGAACTTGTTCTTTGAGGTCGGAATTGTCTCTTCCTCACCTCCGGCAAGCTTTTGGTCGGCGGAGCTCCGCCTTCTATCTCCTTGCTTTCTCCGAACTCTGGTACACTCTTATTGTCCCTTAGCGCTTGAGCTTTTTCTCTGTTATTTGGTGCGGGGCTGCCTTAGTTTTGCAATTTTGTCGTATTTTGTCGCCGGCGGTCATCTCCGGCTAGCTACCGGTAGAAAGCGTCTTAGCCCTAGCTTTTGGTACTTCTAGGTTCACCTTGCTATTTAGGATCTATTCCTGCCCTTGGTTCACGCCAGCGTGGTCCACGTCGCCGGCGTTGGGCTTTTTCTTTGCGTTTGGCTTGTTGTTGTGCCTTACTCAGACAGCTACTGTAGCTCGATGATTGGCATTGAATGGTTGTCGAAATTTCTTCTTGTGTCGTTTTCTTGTGGACCACGATCCTGTTGTAAATGCAGCTAAAGCGCGCTTGGACCACCTTCAAGACCTCTTAGATTAGGTCTTGGTCGTTAAAGACCTCCTTAGGTTTAATCTAGACCGTTGATGACCTCTGAAGGGTTAGCTTTTTCTATAGGATCTTGTCTGTTAAAACATGTGGGGACCGACTGGGAGTTAAATGATAGCACTACTCATCAGTGTCGCCTAAATCGACACTGACAAGCTCAACGGGCTCGATATCTTCCTCACTTGTAAGCCAGTAGACAAACTGGCTGAGTACAAAAGGGTATTCGCAAGTCTTACACAAATAAAAATTAGTTATGCATAAGGCTGTTCCAAAGGATGGCTCATATTTGGCTTAGTTTTGCAAAAGAGACGCAACAATGAACAACCTACACATACTAGTTTTTCAAGTACCATTTCAAATCAGATTTGAAGTAGAAGTAAAGCATGTGAATAAGTAATGAATTGAATAACAAATAAATCATACAAATAGCAAGGTGGCTGTCCACTTTGAAACAACAACAAGCATGAACATCCCATTCATGACGAATACCGAGTTTACCCACAATTTTAATTCCAAGTCTAACAATAGTAACTCCATAACTCAAGCAGTTGTCCATAACCGTGGACACGGCTATTCGAATAGATTTATACCCTACAGGGGTGTACTACTTTACCCATACGACTTGATTAGCCCGTAAGCCTCCAGATGCCTCCGAAAATAGCATACTTCCTATGGTATGCCGGCCGGGTAAATCAAGATATGGTCGTTTTTAGCAAGAAGATTCCATTGGGCTAAGTCCCTCAACCCAGGGCTCCTAGGAAACATAAGACGTTACGGTCTTTATGCCCTATCGGCCCCTAAGGAACACAGGATTTAACGGTCCCATGCCCTTACAATTTCACCACCGTGGGACTCAACACAACAAAACCACCCCCCTACTTAACCATACAACACCCATATACTGCGTATGGTAGCACGAATGTACTTGAATCAACGACGTTACCAAAGTTCGGTCCTTAATTGTCTAGACAAGTCCACCACTTACCCAAAGCTCGTGCACAAAGCACCATCACTAACCAACACTTGTCCAGACCAAAAACTTCTTTAAAAAGTCAAAATTTAACTCATAAAATAGATACAAAGATCTGGACAAAAGTATATAAAGAAAGTTGTGTTTATCCCATAATTATCGGGTTATTCCCGACAATCAAACTATCGGTTCTAGACTTGCATGGCTAAGCAAACTCGAACAATATAAATTCATACATTCTATCTTAAGCATGTGGTACTGGAATAATTCAAGGATAACCTCAATGAATAGGATATAACTAATCTACACATCACAAAAATAGCGACAATATCAAAATAGCATGCAAGCAATTATCATTGCACTATCTTAACAAAACTGGGATCAAATATGATGCAAAAAGAAAGTTCAAAGGATGCTTGCCTTGCTGGAAAAGTAGTTGTTCACTCTCATGGCGTGAGTCAATATCAATCGCCGGAATCTAAAGACAGAGACCAGAGTATAAACAGAAATACTCCAAAAATCAAGATGCTCATAAATGCATGATTTTCCTAAAGTAGCTAAGTCATGATTTGAGATGAATTTAGGTGGAAAAATTATTTCATTTTGATTTAGTATATGAAAGTTATGGTGGTTTGAATTTCAGCTTTCAAATGTCTTAATTCCTGTCATTTAATTACTTGGTCAAAATTTGTAGAACAGTAGTGGGACAAAGGATCATGTAGGTAAATAGAGAATATTAATACAAGTTCAAAACAGTTGAGTTTGCTTCAATTGGAGTTTTCATGATTTAGTTATGAATTTCTAAAGTTATCAGCATTTCCTTTTGTAAAAATAATAGTGTTAATGGATCAATTCCCAAAATAATGCTCTCTGTTACAGAGACATGTTTGAAACCAATTTTTATATGAAGTTCATTAAAAATGAAAATTAACAGAAGTGGTTTCATTCATTTTCGAGTTAAAATAAATTAGTTATGTATTTTGTAAGTTAATCCATACTTTTAGTGTGCAAATTAACACATTCTCAGATTTAATAAATCGTTTAAAACTTTCCTCACGGTGCGCCGAGGCTAGCCACGAGCCTTGCCGATCAGGGCCTCACGCAGCCTACACGACATCGCTCCCTAACGCACTCGCGGCCGACAAGTGGGTGCGCGTCGTGACCCATCATGGACGCGGCACCGCGCGTGTGCGATCGGCCGCGCTTGTGAGCCGTTGGATTAAGATCCAACGGTCCACAATCGTAGTGCATTCGGGCGGTCCGAACAGCCTAACAGATCCAGACCGTCGATTTCGTATCTGATGGTCCACAATGACTCTAGTGCATTTGGTCACTTAAGTGTACAACACGTGTTTAAATACTTGGGTCCACACGTCAGCCTCTGCTTTGTTTTACTAAGCGCATTGGTTTTCTGTGCGGAGGGCCCGCATGTAAGTGACGATTTATCCTGTTAAGGCAGCGTTTTAAAGCTAATCATTGTAAATAATTCCTAATGATGAGCTATAGTGGATGCCGGAGAACGATAACAGGAGTTTCATCCCGCGCGTCTCACCGGCGGCTTGCCAGCGCTGTGCGCCATGGCGGTGCGAACCAAGGGCATGCTTATGTGCACAATAGTATCGCGCACCCAGTGGTGGCATTTTCAACGGCGATGCGGTTCAGTACTGGCAGCTAGCCGGCGTTGAGCGGCGACGTTCCATACGACAAACACGAAAATAGCAAAGTGAAGCTCTGTAGCGCAAACAAGCGGGTGCCCGAGGTCCTAGGGACTAAGAGAGATCTACCAGAGCGAGGAAGGGTGCTCAGGGAAGCTCGGAGTAGCGGGAGCTCTGTCGGCGCCGGAGAGGATGACGGCGGTGACACGGCTTTACGCAAAAATGGTGCTCTGAGCAAGATGGAGCAAAATGAGTGCTCCGGTTAGCTCAAGGACACTGAGAGCATGATATAGGTGCAAGGAATTGGACAATGGCTTACCGGTTCAAAGTGGGAGACGAAGGGGCTGTTCTTCGCCTGAAAATGAAATTTCTTCAAATCCACGAGAACCTGTCGTGTATTGAAGAAATTAGTTGAGGGGTTTTGAATTCTAGGCCTAGAGACACAAAATGACGCGCAAGGTTTAGGTCAATACCTCCCGAAGGTGAAAATTGACAATGGGATGTCTTCGAGGGCGTGCTCTAGAGCTTGAAATGGCACCACGGTGGTCCAGGAGCTACAAGAGATGAGAGAAGCTTGCATTAGCAAAAATAGACACAGGGTTTAACATAGAATTGAAAGGTACCACCCGGTGGAAGCTTACCGAAGCAGAGAACGAGAGAGAGCTCCTCTTTACTCAGCCATCGAGAGGAAAGATGGAGAAATTGGAGGACAAGAATAGGTTTTATGCTGGGAAAGATGACGGTAATGGAGGTGGTGTGAAGTGGGGGAGCTCCTGGAGTGGTCAATTTGGGCGGTGGCTCACGACGTTGTCGGAAATGCGCAGCATGCATCGGCGACGTGGCGACGGTGCCCAGAGCGTGTGCCAGCGAGAGGTTGAAGGAGGAGCTGACAGGTGGGGGCCTCCTTGTGAGAGACTCAACCGTGCAGGCACACACGAGTTAAAAGGGGTCCTTATGGGTCGTTCGATTTAAATCGGACGGTCCTAAATGAGTGGGATGTTCGGTGGCCCGAACGGCCCAATGAATCTAGACCGTTGATCTCACAACGGACTGTCCAACGCGAGTGCAACTAGGTGTTCTAGTCAAGTCAATTGGCTCGGGTTGGACTCGAGTCCAAGGAAACGATCTGCGGCTTGGATCTAGGATTTGATTGATAATTAAATTAGTGTTCTCCACTTTGACCAGAGTGCTAAAAATAGAAATAAATTTCCTAAAAATGTGAAATAATTCAAGGGGGCTCCTGGGACAGTCTAGTACCCATAAAAATTATTGAAAACTATTGTTCATGATATTTCGTGCATAATTTAAATTCAACTTAATGTTGGTCTTTACATTGTATTTGAATTTTCTTAGGGTTCAAACCATTTCAAAAAATTTGGGAAAAATTATATTAATTCATGATAATTAATATAGCATTAGAATAAATCATTTCCAGAGGAACTTTAGTAGCATTTGTTTCAGTTTTTCTTTTGGAGTTCAAATTAAAGTGTATGTTTAATATTTGTTTTGAGATTTTCCAAGTGCACTACTTGCTGAAAATGTTTCAAAACATGATGCATGCTAATGAGATGCATAATAATCCTCTTTATTAACTTGGGGATGTGACAAAATAGTAGCGCTAGGACCTCCCCCTGGTTTAATCCTAGCCGTTTAGGACCTCCCAGGTTTCGATCTTCACCGTTAGGATCACTCCTGCGCAAAAAGACCACCCCGCGGTCATTTTTGTAAAAATCACCTTTGGAACCACCCTTGGGGTCCTCTTTGCAAAAGACTACCCCTTGGTCTTTTGCAAAGAAAACCTCAGGACCCCCTCCTCCGCAGATCTTAACCTTTAAGACCTCCCTTCGTACAGATCTGGACCGTTCAGGACCTCCCCATGGAGATCTGAGTCGTTCAGACCTCTCGTTGTTAAAGCTCTGTCCTGAAGACCTCCTTCGTGTAGATCTCGACCGTTAGGACCTCCTCGGTGAGATCCTAGCCGTCAAGACCTCCCTCTGTTAAGCTTATCGCTCAGGACCTCCTCTAGTAAATCTTGATCGTTTAGGACCTCCCCTGTGAGATCTTAACCGTCGGGACCTCCTTCAGTTCGATCTTGACCGTTAAGATCTTCCCCTGTGAAGATCTTAGCTGTTAGGACCTCTCCAATCTAGATCTTGGCCGTTCGGACCTCTCCTGAGTAAATCTGAGCCGCCCAAGACCTCCTCACCATTTTAGCTTATTACCAGGACCCCCCTCGTTGTAATATTAGCTGTTCAGGACCTCCCTCTGGAGATCTTGACCGTCTAGGACCTCCTCCATTAGATCCCTAGCTTTAGGACCTCCACTCTGCTCTGGACCGTTAGATCTCGATATAACGGGCTAGACCTCCTCGGCGCATTTAGAGTACTAAACGTTCCGATCCTCTTTTGCCGTTCATCTCTAGATCTACGGCTCAGATCTCGTTAGCATTCAGACCTTCGAAGGGAACTTGAATACGAGCCCTCCATCTCTAGATCTTCGGTCATGGATGATTGGAGCTTTCGGACCGCCGAGCGTCCCGATCGTTGTGCACCGTTGGATTTTGATCCAACGATGGGCCCTTTTGAGACCATGCGTGCGCGGTTGTATTTTAGAGCGCGTGGGCCGTTGGAGCGGTGATCAACGGTTCACAGTGAGCCACGTCCTTTACTTTGCGGTGGAGTTTGTTTTATTTCAAGTAAGGATTATTTTCTTAACTAAAAATTATATTAAACTTTAAAAATGCATAACTAATTCACTTTAATTCCTTTTTAGATAATTCCAACCGTCTTAAATTCCTGGTTGCCTAAACTTTAATCTAAAAGTGTGTTTAGGAGGCTTTCTGTAGCAAAAAATGAACTAGGTTGTGTTAACTTATTTCAACATAAAATGTTGTCTAGAAACTCATTAAAACTTGAAAAATGAATAACTTTGTCTCTGTAATTCCAAACTGAGCAAACTAATCTTTGTTAAAATCCTCTAGTAATGTACTTTAGTGTAGAATAGGTTTTAATGTGATCGTTGCCACTGAAATTAAGAATACACTAGTTTTACAACTTAGAAAAATCATAACAAATTCATTTTAACTCAAAATTGAGTAAACTAAGTTTTGCTAACCTTAGAATCTCAATATCTACCTACCATAAAATTTTCAAGTTCAAATTCTTTTCAGAAATTTATGCCATGAACAGCAACCAAAATTAATTTAATTTGAATTTCCAGGCTGAGAATTTGTTTAGGCTATAACTTTTGCATCTTTAATACAAATCAAATAATTCTTGTTGCTAAATTTGTATAAAATCATTCTCTACCTGCTGTATAAATTTCATGGATTTTGCATGAATTTGGCTCTTGAGTTTCTTTCGGTGTTCTTTGTCTTTATTGGATTTTCTCGTTCTTTCGATGGGTGACGACGATTGTGTTGAGTTGAAAAGTAATCATCTGTAGCAAACAAGTGACCTTCAGCAAGGCAAGTAGTCTAACATCATTTGATCATATTGCTCCTATTACTTTTAAAGTCTAATATCTTGTTTGCAAAAACTAAGTATGCATGCTTCTTGTGTCAAAGTAATTTTTGTTGATTATAGGTAGTTAATCCTATTGCATAGTTTCCCTGAAATTGTTCACCCCCGCCACTACCCTAGGTTTTTATCCTCACTGGTGAATTAGAATCCGGTGGATGATTTATGGTCTTTTATTGTCTTTGCGATATGATACTTAGAAATGCTTAGTTACCGGTAGAATTGGGCGGTTATCGACTTAGTCGATGACCTTGATCACACAAACTTATTATGACTTTATGATTCAGTCTTTGTGCTATGTTTATTTGTGAAAACTAAAACTGAAAACAAAATGATTTGGACTTGGGCACAATAGTAAGATGGTGTGCTTTTGGGTGTGACTGGAATGGTGCCCGGGTCATTAAGGACCGAGTTACTTGTGCCACCGTACTGAGCATTTTGCATGCTAACCATGCTAGAGGGAAATGAGACCTCTCTTGACTTAGTACTTTGGCGTGTGTTAGCTATGAGTCGCAGGGGGTCGTAGGAGGGATGGTGTTTGGGAGCATTGTAGTTGTCCGGAGGCTTTACCCCTATAGGGTAGTTGACCTTCGGCTTTACAATGTAAGTGTATGGGTTTCGGTACATACGAGCGGCTCGTAGTTAATACACAATATTATAAACGTCTCGTAGGACTTAGCCGTGCTGGCATACCTTCGGAAGTGTGCTTATTGTGGCTTAAAGGCAGTCTGAAGTGTGGGTACATTGGTACACCCTGCAGGTTTGAACTATTCGAATAGCCTCGTCCTAGGTTATGGACACGCTTGGATACGCCCCGTAAGAACTAGACTACAACCTTTTATTTAAAACTTGACATGGGTGGTACGAATGGGTAATTCGTGCTATTGTTGTGATGACTATTGGGTTAGTCATCTCCTGGTTGTTGTTATGTTATTCCTTATTGTATCGCTGTTATTTATGCAAATAAATTTCAGATTGTTAAAACTGCCTTCAAACTATTTCTTATTGCCAACAAATCTTGCTTTATGCTGAAAATAACCTTTGAGCCTTCTCTTGTGATTAAAGCATGCATGTAGTAGTATCTAGGTTTGTTACTCGTAAGTCTTGCGAATACATTTTTGTACTCATTTGCTTTGCTTATTTATTGCAGAGAAGGTTGATCCCCAAGGGATCAAAGTTGGTGAGTTTTGCTGCGGTGTGGACGACTAGCTTGACGGCCCGGTCGGATTGCCTTGTGGGTGTATGGCAAACCGGTTGGCTTTTGTCTTAGCCATCTTATGGCATTTTGCTTCCGCTGTTATTTCTGACTCTTTAGCTTGTTGGGGACCGGTTGGTCTCCTTTGTAATAACTATTATTGTAGGGAAACGGGTAGGCTACACTAGCGCAAATTAAAAAATTCTACCCGTAAACCAAGATCACTGCAGTTATAGATCACGGTCTTACCACTAGGCGCGCGGTGCGGAAGTTGATGCAGCGTCAGGCGTGTAGTCGTACCAAGTTGATGCGATGCGTCGGGCGGAGTAGTCGTACTACTTCCTCGTCCTCGTCGTGGCGTCCCACGTCGACTCCTTTCTTGCGGTTCGTCCCAACGCCACGAGTCGGCGCCTTCAAAGGTATCCACACGTGCGGGAGGAAGCGGCGCTGCGCCGGACTACTAGATCGCGCGGCGACTAGGGCGTGGGAGGGTGGCGGCCGGGGTTTGGGGATGTCACGAAAAACTCAACCTCAACCAGTGCGCCCCCTCCTTTATAGGCGTCCTTATAATGGGCTTCTCGAATAGAGGCCCATTATGACTCAATGCCAGATCTAATTCGGATCCAATCCGAATTGAAACTTCACTTAAAGTGTGTGACCTATGGTTCACATATGTTTAGACATGACGCGAGTACACATACTTGGTCAATAGTTGGTAGCGGCCTCTAGCAAGGCGTGCCAACTCCTAAACATCGTAAAGATCATATCGGACGAACCATCACAATGTTATGTACATGCCAATCCCTTTGCCTCACGATATTCGGTCGAGCTCCAAGCGACCACTCTTTCTCGATCCTGTGATCCGAATCCCTTACTAGGTTAACTCTTAACCTTAAGTAGCATGGCCATGCATTTGGATCCGATCACTCGAGGGCCCAGATATCTCTCTCGGTAGAGAGGCAAATCCCATCTCGTGACCATGCCTCGCGACATGCTTCATGACAAACCCGAAAGCTACCTTTATAACTACCCGATTCACGGAGTAGCGTTTGATAGCCTAAGTAGGTCGATTCACATCTCAAGTACATGCGACAATCTCGGTCTAAGGACAAGGTACACATTGTGTAGAGAACCATAAGAATAATTACTATGTCTCATGTTGGGTCGGTCCAACCCATGTTCTAAACATGTGTCCACATTATTGGTTTGACATCTCCATGTCTATGACTGTGAAACATGGTCATCAACGATACATGTGCTAATCCATCATTCACGTGTGTCCTCACATGAACTCCGACTAGGGACAACTTTAGAATAACCATACAAGTAAAGAGTTTCACAAACAAGTCACATACTTGTTAATCAACACAAAGGCAATATTCAGGAACATTTATTAAATCATGGATACAATGAAATATCATCATCAATATGATTGCCTCTAGGGCATATCTCCACGATCTCCCACTTGCACTAGAGTCAATCTAGAAGATATCTAATACCCATAGCTCTTGTGTGCGCCTCATGCTTAGGCTGTGGGAGAGGCTTCGTCAAGGATCGAAACATTCAAATCCGTGTGTATTTTGCATATCTTTAAATCTCCTCGATTAAGGATCCTCGAATGAGATGAAACCGCCATGATATGTGTTTGTTCTTTTGGTGATTCCTCGGCTCCTTGGCTTGCATAATGGCCCCACTGTTATCACAGAGAAAGATCCGGAGGATGCACGCACTAGGAACCACACCTAGTTCGATTATGAACTTCCTTATCAAACACCTTCTTTTCTTTGCTGAAGCATAATGTACTCGGCCTCCGTTGTAGAGTCGCGTGATCTCTGCTTGGAACTCTTCCAACTTACCGCACCACCGTTCAAAGGAACACAAAACCGATTGCGATTTGTAATCATCTTTGTCGGTTTGGAAGCTTGCATCGGTGTAACCATTTACAACGAGCTCTTCCTCACCTCCGTAGACTAGGAACACATCCTTAGTTCTTCTCAAATACTTGAGGATGTTTTTAACCATTGTCGATGACTCTCACTGGATCGACTGGTATCTGCTAGTAACACTTAGAGCATAGGAAACATCTGGCGAGTACATATCATAGCATACATGATAGATCCAATGGCGAAGCATATGGAATCTTACTCATGCGATCTCGCTCATCGGTTGTCGAAGGACACCGAGTCTTGCCAAGATTTATGCCATGAGACATGGGCAAGAACCCTTTCTTTGCCTCCTCCATGTTGAACCGTTTCAACACTTTGTCAATGTAAGTACTCGGCTTAATCCTATTAGCCTTTTGATCTATCTCTATAGATCTTAATACCCAAAATATATGCCGCTTCCTAAGTCCTTCATTGAGAAACTATTTTTGGTGAGGTCTTAACGGACTCGAGCATAGGAATATCATTTCCAATCGATAATATGTCATCTACATATAAGATTAGAAATACAGTGAGCTCCCACTTGTCTTCTTGTAAACACAAGATTCTTCTTCGTTTTTGATGAAGTCAAACCCTTTGACCACTTCATCAAAACGAATGTTCCAACTCCGAGATGCTTGCTTCAATCCATAAATGGATTTTTGAAGTTTGCATACTTTTCTAGCATTGTTTGGATCGACAAAACCTCGGCCGTATCATATACGTCCTCGGTTAAATTTCCATTAAGGAAAGCCGTTTTGACATCCATCGCCATATCTCATAGTCGAAATATGCGACAATAGCTAGAATGATCCGTATTGATTTAAGCATCGCTACGGTGAGAAAGTCTCATCGTAGTCAACTCCTTGAACTTGCCGAAACCTTTGCGACAAGTCGAGCTTTATGGATATGAACATTTCCATCCATATCAATCTTCCTTTTATAGATCCATTTGCACTCTATGGTTTTAACACCATCAGTGGTCAACCAAATTCCAAACTTGATTGTCTCCCATGGATGCTATCTCGGATCTCATGGCACTATGCCATTTCTCAGTCTGGTCCATCATTGCTTCCGCATAGGTCGTAGGCTCATCATTGTCTAACAATAATATATCTCGCGCATTGCGAGCCTTCCGACAACCGTGGTGGTGGTGCTTCCTTTGCCATGGGTTCCTCAACTTGTTCGCCACATGGGCATCATTCGTCGAGTCTTCCCGATTGGTTAATCTTGAACCTCTTCAAGTTGCCGTTCTTCCACTTGTCTCCTATTGAAACTCTTTCTCTAGGAAAACACCACTGACGACAAACACTTTGCCTCTAGTCGGTTGTAGAAGTAATATCAAAGGTTTCCTTGGATATCCACGAAAATGCATTTATCCGACTTGGGTGTGAGCTTGTCCGATTGTAGTCGCCGACAAACGCCTCACATCCCCAAATCTTTAGAAAAGACAAGCGTGACTCTTCCGGTCCATATCTCATATGGTGTCTTAACTCTGTTTAGACGGTACCTATTAAGTGTGAAAGCTGCCGTTTCTAGGCGTAACCCCAAAGGATAATGGTAAATCTGGTGGCTCATCATCGATCGAACCATGTCCAACAAGGTCCGATCGCGCTCGGATACCCGTTTCTTTGAGGCGTTCGGGCGGTGTTAGGCGTGGAACAATTCATAACTCTTGGATGATTGCTAAATTCATGACTCAAATACTCGCCACCACGATCGGATCGCGAGCCTTAATTTTCTTGCACGTTGATTTTCAACCTCATTACGGAACTCTTTGAACTTTTCAAAGTTTGGACTTATGCTTCATTAAGTAGACATAGCCATATCTACTAAAATCATCGGTGAAAGTTATGAAGTAATGAAATCCACCTCTAGCGATCGTGCTCATTGGTCCACATACATCGGTATGTATGATTTCCAACAAGTCGCGCCCTCTCAAAAGAACCTTTGAAAGGTGATTTGGTCATCTTACCAAGCAAACAAGCTTCACATGTCTCGTATGATTCAAAATCAAGCGAAGTTAGAAGACCATCGACATGGAGCTTCTTCATGCGCTTTTCATATGTGACTAAGCGACAATGCCAAACATAGGTGGGATTCAAATCATTAGGTCGAAGTCTTTTAGCATTTATGTTAAAGATAGGCGCATCATCAAGATTTAAAATAAATAACCCATTCACAATGGGCAAAAGCCATAAACATTCCATTTTTAGAGATCAAACAACCATTGTCTTTACTTGCAAATGAATAACCATCTCTCATCAAACATGAGGGGATAAAATGTTTCGACTCATACTAGGAACATAATAACAATTATTCAATTCCATAATAAATCTTGAAGGAAGCTGAAGTTGCATGGTGCTTCAAGCGGTCAACGGCAACCCTTGCTTTATTCCCGACCTGAAAATCAACTTCACCTCTTGCGACTCCTCTACTTCTTATTAGCCTGCATCGAGTTGCAAATGTGAGCAAGCGATCCGTATCAAATACCCAAGAGTTAATAGGAGAATCTGAGAAAAATGTCTAAAACATTTATGACAAGTGTACCATGGGTGGAAGTCTTACTTCCAAACCTTCTTCTTGCATTCATCGGAATCCATGTACTTCTTGCGTTTCTCTTCGGTGGCGGTTTCTTTACAATAGAAGCATCTTGTCTCGGCTCGAGTCGGCGATTAGGCTTAGGCGTTGGCTTGAGATCATATCTTTAACCTTGCCCTTATTCTTTGGCCATGGCTTCTTACCCTTTTCTTGAAGCTAGACTTGTTCTCACTGACCATCACATGGCTAGGCCTGCACACTTCTTAATGTCACTCTCTGCTGTTTTGAGCATCCCACAAAGCTCATTAAGGCCCTTATCAGCCCCATGCATATGGTAGTTAAATGAAATGCCCATAGCTAGGTGGAAGAGACGCTAAAATGAAATCGATTGCCAACTCTTGGCCAATTGGAAAACCAAGTTTATCCAAAGTCATTGTAACCAACCATTTTGATCACATGTGGGCCTCTCGGTGCACCTTCATTAACTTGCATTCCGAAAAGCCTTAGAGACATTGAACCGTTCGATCTGGCACATGTGCGAACATGTCCTTAAGCGCTATGATCATATCATCGCTTCGATCCTCAAACCGCTTTTGAAGGTCGGGTTCTATGCATCAAGCATAAGACTGACTAATCTCAAGAGAGTCATCACATGCTTTCTTGTAGGCATTTTTAACAGCAGACGCATTGTTAGCGGGTTCTTACGGGATTGGGGTGTCGAACGTTTTCCTTTTATCGCCCGAGAACAATTCTCAGATTCGGACCAGATCCGAATAGTTTGTTCCATTTAATTTCTCTTTCTCAAGAATCGATCATAAAGCAAAGGGTGTGCGTGGTTGCTAGATGCCATTGATCTACAATAGGAAATGCAAAATACTAAGACAAATAAAACCATGATAGAGTAAATCTGTATTAAACAAATTTAATAGAATGTACTCCCACTAAAATCAACATCCTCTGTGATTCTTAGCGATTCAAGATCCGCAGTGCGAGTCTACTAGTGAGCTTTGCATCACCGCTAGGAGACAAGGTAATTCGATAAGCAACACCTTGCTAATCATATCTCTATATGACTCTTGTTGTTGGTGACATCTCTATGCCCGGCGCCAACCTTTATGCCCCAAGGCCCATAACCTTTATGATAACCTTGTTAAGTTCACCAATCCTTATGCATGTAAGTATCAGATACAAAACCCATCTAGTCAAGGAAAGTTGATGGTGCCTAATTTTATAGACCCACCATCAATTTACAAGACATGGGATGGTGCAAAGTTTAATTGGGAGGGCATATGTTTAACTTAACATTTTGTGAGGGCGCTATACTTCTACCATTCAAACATGCATAGGAGTAAAACAATAGGAATAGCATTCACATAGTTGTGACTCGGTATGGCCCATTTTCTCATGGTGATCTCCATCGCCATAGAATCATCCACCATGATGATCTCCATCTCCATGGTTCATGTGTGCCATCCCTCCAAGTGATGTGTCCTCAGAGTACTACTATAAGCTATTACTCATAACAACTAGTAATAAAATACATGAATACTAGGAATCATCACAAGTCGACGCACGCAGCCGTTAATACAATACTTTGACAACACAATGGCTCGGTAGTGTTGCCGTACCTACGACACGCGAGTCATGCAAATATTACAAACATGCATCACATACACATTAGGCCATCTTGGTCACATACATCCTGCAAAAACAAGTTTATGCATAGAATCGCAATCTCGGATAGGGGTGAGGGTTTCCCCATCAGGTCGGCAGGCGCGCCTCGCGGTATCTCAAGGCGTCCGGACATTCGTAAAAAGCAGATCAATCTATGCAATTTTTACATAGGATTTTGATCGGCAAATCATATTTACCACAAATCGACTCTCGTTAGATTCGACCAATTATATTGATCTTCGCATGCATAACGGTTTTATGTGTCCTTTGTCTACCCAGATGGCGAATCCGAGGTGGTAGGTATGTTGTTTCACGACCTTAGCGGCATGATCGGTACATCGATTATTAATCTAGGTTCGATTCGATCAATCATATTGATCTTCGCATGCCGCAACCGGTTTCACGTGTCACTTGTCTACCGATGGCGAATCCGGCCGGTAGGGTATGTTGTTTCACGACCTTAGCGGCATGATCACGAAACCGGACCAATCCATTACGAACTATACAATCGATCACATCGATCATACCGATTTACATATCGCCATATGCAAATCACCCGAACCTATAACATGGCGGCAACGCTCGATACCACTTTGTAGGGAAGCGGGTAGGCTACACTAGCGCAAATTAAAAATTCTACCGTAAACCAAGATCACTGCGATTATAGATCACGGTCTTACCACTAGACGCGCAGTGCGGAAGTTGATGCGGCGCGTCGGGGCGGTGTAGTCGTACCAAGTTGATGCGATGCGTCGAGGCGAAGTAGTCGTACTACTTCCTGCGTCCTGCGTCGTGGCGTCCCACGTCATGACTCCTTTCTTGCGGTTCGTCCCAACGCCACGGATCGGCGCCTTCAAAGGTATCCACACGTGCGGGAGGAAGCGGCGCGCCGGACTACTAGATCGCGCGGCGCGACTAGGGCGTGGGAGGGTGGCGGCGGGGTTTGGGGATGTCACGAAAAACTCAACCCTCAACCGTGGCCGCCTGCCCTCCTTTTATAGGCGTCCTTATAATGGGCTTCTACGAATAGAGGCCCATTATGACTCAATGCCAGTCTAATTCGGATCCAATCCGAATTAGGCTTCAACCTTAAAGTGTGTGACCCTATGGTTCACATATGTTTAGACATGGCGAGTACACATACTTGGTCAATAGTTGGTAGCGGCCTCTAGCAAGGCGTGCCAACTCCTAAACATACGTAAAGATCATATCGGACGAACCATCACAATGTTATGTACATGCCAATCCCTTTGCCTCACGATATTCGGTCGAGCTCCAGTGACCACTCTTTCTCGATCCTGTGATCCGGAATCCCTTACTAGGTTAACTCTTAACCTTAAGTAGCATGGCCATGCATTTCTGGATCCGATCACTCGAGGGGCCCAGAGATATCTCTCTCAGGTAGAGAGGGGCAAATCCCATCTCGTGACCATGCCTTGCAGCATGCTTCATGACAAACCCAAAGCTACCTTTATAACTACCGATTCACGGAGTAGCGTTTGATAGCCCCTAAGTAGGTCGATTCACATCTCAAGTACATGCGACAATCTCAGGTCTAAGGACAAGGCGTACACATTGTGTAGAGAGAACCATAAGAATAATTACTATGTCTCATGTTGGGTCGGTCCAACCCCATGTTCTAAACATGTGTCCACATTATTGGTTTGACATCTCCATGTCTATGACCTGTGAAACATGGTCATCAACCGATACATGTGCTAATCCATCATTCACGTGTGTCCTCACATGAACTCCGACTAGGGACAACTTTAGAATAACCATACAAGTAAAGAGTTTCACAAACAAGTCACATACTTGTTAATCAACACAAAGGCAATATTCAAGGAACATTTATTAAATCATGGATACAATGAAATATCATCATCAATATGATTGCCTCTAGGGCATATCTCCAACAATTATGTATGTCTTTTGACTTGTGAAACTTTAGTTTTGGTTCTGTGTGTTGTATGGAATTGATGCATGCTTTTGTAAAGATGAACGTGTGCTGCAATTTTGGGATGCACATGTACATCGAGGCATGGTGTATTTTGTTTGTGATGCTAGGGCCAAGTGAAGACTAAGTATTACAAGCTAAATAAACTGAGGTCTCACAAGCTTGGTATCAGAGCCATACCGACCGTAGAAACCCCTATCTTGGTCGTCTTAAGGATGATTTGAAAAACTTATTTTTGAAGTGTCAAATGGTTTATGAAAACTTAAGTAAGTTCTCAGATTTTACTCCTTACCTATCTTAGATTGCTTATCTCATCTTACTCTGGATTGAGTTTAAAAAGTTGTTTTCCTCTCTCCCTTTCAAAAGGTAGTTGTTATCGTTTAATTTGGGTTTTGGGAACAAATGAGTTTGGCAAATTGAAGTGTTGGCTCCCCCTCTACAAGGTTTTGAAGCTTCTGGAATGGTAAATTTCGACTAGGAGCTTGGATGCAAAATCTGGACAGCAAGCGTCAATTTTCGGACAGTAAGCTCAATGGTTTAAAATAGGGTAGATAATGAAAGGTTAATTCAACTAAAACTTGTGGGAATAAAAGGGTAAGAAGTGATACTAGTTGGCTAAGTATCTAACACCCCCTATTAGTGATTTTACCCTGCTATTTAGTCATGTTAGAATTGAGTCGCATGCTGAAATTTACCTTCCTAAACCGATTGCTCGTTCTTTCCATACGAGTTAGTCGTACCAGGAAGTTGATCTTGTGATTGAGACCTTGTGCTGATTTTGTGTTTGTTTTTAAGCTTTTTGAGTTCATCTCTTAGTGAGTTATTGTTTTCGTTGCCTTAAGTTTTCAGGTTTGGCCCTTGTCCGTCTTACTATCTATCCCCACCCCAACTTTCAGCATAATTCCCAAGTCCTTGGCTTTTCTTTCACGACCTTCAGCTTCTAGTCTTCGGGTTCATGCTAACCCATCCCTTCGTAGCAGGATGTTTGGACAGACCAGCAGCGGTCTAGGTCAGCAAGCTGGCTGGGATGAAGATCTCCCCGGTTCCAACTGTCCGGACAAGACTCGCAAGCACCTCCACTCTGGCGATTGTGACGGATATTGGTCCCATTGCCCGAGGCAGCGATTACCTTCTTTTGCTTAGGTGTGGTGAAGAGAGCCATGTCGCCGAAGGTTGCAAACTAGGGAAGGTCAAAGACTGCTAGCGCTGTGGTGAGGAAGGACACTACGATAACGAGTGTACTACAGCTTGTCCAAACTGCGATGAAGACCACCTGCCTGGGAATTGCCCGACTGCCCAAGTCACTTGTTTCCTCTGCGAGGGAAGCGATCACTATCCCAAGGAGTGTAGTATGAACCGGGTAATTGCCAGGTCGTTAGAACTACAACGACTGCTTCTTCGGTCATCTGTAAGCATCGCGACCGCCAATGCCTCCAAACCAGAGAAGTTCCTGGATGATTTGTCTGAGGAGCTGCAGGATAAATTACCAGTTTATACCTTCTCTGACTTTCAGATTGTGGTCGAAAATCCCGTTGTTGCTGGGGGCAGAAAGAGAAAGCTTAAGGGTCGTCGCATGAGTCAGAAGAAGGCTCCAGAGGGCCTTTGCCATCTAGCTGAAGTCACTTGCTTTTTCTGCAAACTCGAGGGCCATTATGCTAATAATTGACCTAAAAAGATTGCAGCAACCCCGCGCCCTTCGCAGGTCGAGTTTCAACCGCATGCACCTCTGAGTCAGCAAGGTGGCCCCTGCATTTTGGCCGAGGTCACATGCTTCTATTGCCGCAAGAAGGGGCACTACGCCAACAATGCCCTGTAAAGAATCAAGATCAGAGGACCGCTCGTGGTCAAGTCAACTCCATCTCCGCCGAGGAAGCACCGGAGGTGCCTAACATCGTGTTGGGTACGCTTCTTGTCAACTCTCATCTTGCTACCGTTTTGTTTGAATCAGGAGCATCAACCCTCCATTTTTGAAAGAATTCCAACAACCCAACTTGGACGTGGTTGAGCATGGCTTTCTCACTACCTTGGTTGTACAACCCACCTTGGGGGATCGGGTCTGGTCCGCTCAGCAATCGTTTGATTTGAGTGGCACCTTTCCTCCCCTATACATCCAAGGGCATCACATACCAGTTATTGCCTCAAATTTCTGTGGTCTAAATGGCCATAGTCCTTCTAACAATCTAGCTGCGGAGGGATGACTCTGTATAGCTAGTTATCAAGCCGAGGTCTCGTTCGTTAGTGGAGTAGCCAGACAAATTGCTCCACCAACTAAGAACAGCCTTGGTTTCTCTAAGAAGCTAGCTGCGGAAGGATGACTCCGCATAGCTAGTTAGCAGGCTGAGATCTCGTTGTTGGCGGAATTGACTAGACAAATCACTCCACCAGCTAACAACGGCCTTGCTCCATCAACTATAGAATCGAGAAAGATATCTCAGCCTGTCAATCCTTGTTATATCTGGACCTAGTAAGTTTCTCCGTGTCAACTAAAGTGGCACATTTTCTACCAGTCAGAACCAAGATTCGTACCGGTCACTTGGTGAGCTTTATGTCTCAAGGATCGTAATCTTGCAGTCTGAGGGCGATCATTTGGATCATGGTTCTCTGTTAAGCTTCTCAATTTTGGCATAGTGCGCAAGAGGCTATAGGAACTCATCTTCCTTCCAAGCTCGACTTATTATCTTCAAATTGATGGTCGACGGGCAGTCAACCAAGTTTTGGGAGACATGCTCAGTGCTTGTGTTCGGACTACCCATCCTTCTTTTAGAGCAAGCTAAATCTCGGGCAGAGATTTTGTAAGGGGATTTTGTAACAGACCCAAATGCTGGGTTTGTGCTTCAAATGTAAGAAAATGAGTAGAAATTTAAAAAATTCTTGCATCTCAAGTTTTGAACTTTTCTGCAATTCTTGTAATGGAATTGTGGAAATCAAAACCAAAATCTCAATTGACTAAAGTCATGACCCCACAGGTTAAAAATCTTGTACTCAATACTGAAATAATTTTCTGGGTTCTAAGGATGTTTGTGACCCCTTTGAAAAATTTCATAATATTTTAGAAATTATTTGATAATTCTTGGAAGCGATCAAACCAATTTGACTCTTGGTCAAACCCTAGAACAAGCTTTGTTAAAATTCTGGAGAAAAATGATGTGCATAAACTACTAGAAAATTTATACAAGGTTTATCATAGAGTCATCAAACTCCAGTTAAAATTTCAGAAATTTTGGAGTTGATTTGCTACCTCAAACAAATCCTCAAAGTTTCTGTCTTTTCTAAACCCTAATTTCAAATTCTCTGTCAGGTCTGAGTCGGACTCGGGCTCAGACCCAAGCCCAACCTCCGGACTTGGTCGTGCCTAGCCACCTAACTGCACTGGGCGTGGTCAATTTGGGCGCGTGTGGTCTGGACTGTTGGATTTCAATACAACGATCAAGGACCTCCTTAGGACCTCTTCGCCCGCAAAGACCTCCTCTGCCTTGGGAGATCTGGGACGTTCAGGACCACCCTGTGTGATCAGGATATTCCAGGACCTCCCCTTAGCTCTGTTTTCCCTTCCTCGCACGCGTGCATCATGGCAGAGGGCAAGGTCAGTGCCTTGTCCTCTCATCTCTGACTTGAACGGCTCTCTACTGCCAAACATTAAATGGTGGTCAGAGCTTTGCCCTAAAAGTCCTCTTCTTCCTGCCCTTGTCAAATCGAGTGTACCCATGGTAGAGACCTTTTTGACTCGGGTTGCACTTGCTTCCTCTTTGCTCTCTCAGCTATCTAGGTTCCTTGAGCTCCTCCTTAGCTCCTTTTAGACACCATTTTGCCCACCCGAGCTCCCCTCTGTGTTCTTATTTTCACAACACCCGAGAGCACCCCCTCGCCATTGTCGGACTTTGGAGCTCCTCAAGGCCATCAGGGCTCCAATGGCTCACTTGGGGTTCTTGTTTTGTCAACCTGTTTATTTGGTCATCTTGAGCATTTCCCTAACTCATTTTGTTTGACTTCACAGAGGAGGTCAAAGTGGGAACTTGTTCTTTGAGGCCGGAATTATCTTCTTCCTCACCTCCGGCAAGCTTTTGGTCGCCGGAGCTCCGCCTTCTATCTCCTTGCTTTCTCCGAACTCTGGTACACTCTTATTATCCCTTAGCGCTTGAGCTTTTTCTCTGTTATTTGGTGCGGGGCTGCCTTAGTTTTGCATTTTTTTCGTATTTTGTCGCCATCGGTCATCTCTGGCTAGCCGCCTGTGGAAAGCGTCTTAGCCCTAGCTTTTGGTACTTCTAGGTTTGCCTTGCTATTTAGGATCTGTTCCTGCCCTTGGTTCACGCCGACGTGGTCCACCGATCGTTGTGCACTGTTGGATTTTGATCCAACGGTGGGCCCTTTTGAGACCGTGCCCGCGCGGTTGTATTTCAGAGCGCGTGGGCCGTTGGAGCGGTGATCAACGGTTCACAGTGAGCCACGTCTTTTACTTTGCGGTGGAGTTTGTTTTATTTCCGGTAAGGATTATTTTCACAACTAAAAATTATATTAAACTTTAAAAATGCATAACTAATTCACTTTAATTCCTTTTTAGATAATTCCAACCGTCTTAAATTCC
Source organism: Ampelocalamus luodianensis (assembly GCA_036346255.1). Lineage (NCBI taxonomy): Eukaryota > Viridiplantae > Streptophyta > Magnoliopsida > Poales > Poaceae > Ampelocalamus > Ampelocalamus luodianensis. The sequence continues at coordinate 9,431,284 of CM070627.1, read as the reverse complement.
TGGTTGCCTAAACTTTAATCTAAAAGTGTGTTTAGGAGCTTTTCTGTAGCATAAAATGAACTAGGTTGTATTAACTTGTTTAAACATAAAATGTTGTCTAGAAACTCATTAAAAATTTCAAGTTCAAATTCTTTCTAGAAATTTATGCCATGAAGAGTAACCGAAATTATTTTAATTTGAATTTCCAGGCTGAGAGAATTTGTTTAGGCTATAACTTTTGCATCTTTAATTCAAATCAAATAATTCTTGTTGCTAAATTTGTCTAAAATCATTCTCTACATGCTGTATAAATTTCATGGATTTTGGATGACTTTGGCTCTTGAGTTTCTTTCGGTGTTCTTCGTCTTTATTGGATTTTCTCGTTCTTTCGATAGGTGACGACGATTGTGTTGAGTTGAAAAGTAATCCTTTGCAGCAATCAAGTGACCTCCAGCAAAGCAAGCAGTGTAACATCATTTGATCATATTGCTCCTATTACTTTTAAAGTCTAATATCTTGTTTGCAAAAACTAAGTATGCATGCTTCTTGTGTCAAAGTATTTTTTGTCGATTAGAGGTAGTTAATCCCATTGCATAGTTTCCCTGAAATTGTTCACCCCCGTCACTACCCTAGGTTATTATCCTCACTGGTGAATTAGTGCCTAGTGGATGATTTATGGTCTTTTATTGTCTTTGCGATATGATGCTTAGCAATGCTTAATTACCGGTAGAATTTGGCGGTTATCGATTTAGTCGATGACCTTGATCACACAAACTTATTATGACTTTATAATTCAGCCTTTGTGCTATGTTTATTTGTGAAAACTAAAACTGAAAACAAAATGATTTGGACTTGGGTACAATGGTAAGATGGTGTGCTTTTGGGTGTGACTGGAATGGTGCCCGGGTCATTAAGGACCGAGTTACTTGCGCCACCGTACTGAGCATTTTGTGTGCTAACCACGCTAGTGGGGAATGGGACCTCTCTTGACTTAGTACTTTGGCGTGTGTTAGCTATGAGTCGCAGGGGGTCGCCGGAGGGATGGTGTTTGGGAGCATTGTAGTTGTCCGGTGGCTTTAACCCTATAGGGTAGTTGACCTTCGACTTTACAATGTAAGCGTATGCGTTTCGGTCCATACGATGGGCTCGTAGTTAATACACAATATTAGAAACGTCTCGTAGGACTTAGCCGTGCTGGTATACCTTCGGAAGTGTGCTTATTGTGGCTTAAAGGCGGTCTGAAGTGTGGGTACATTGGTACACCCCTGCAGGGTTTGAACTATTCGAATAGTCTCGTCCTAGGTTATGGACACGCTCGGATACGCCCCGTAAGAACTAGACTACAACCTTTTATTTAAAACTTGACATGGGTGGTACGAATGGGTACTTCGTGCTATTGTTGTGATGACTATTGGGTTAGTCATCTCCTGGTTGTTGTTATGTTATTACTTATTGTATCGCTGTTATTTATTCAAATAAAATTTAAATTGTTAAAACTGCCTTCAAACTATTACTTATTGCCAACAAAGCTTGCTTTATGCTGAAAATAACCTTTGAGCCTTCTCTTGTGATTAAAGCCTGCATGTAGTAGGATCTAGGTTTGTTACTCGTAAGTCTTGCGAGTACATTTTTGTACTCATTTGCTTTGCTTATTTGTTGCAGAGAAGGTTGATCCCCAAGGAATCAACGTTGGTGAGTTTTGCTGCGGTGTGGACGACTAGCTTGGCGGCCCGGTCGGATTGCCTTGTGGGTGTATGGCAAACCGGTTGGCTTTTGTCTTAGCCATCTTATGGCATTTTGTTTCCGCTGTTATTTCTGACTCTTTAGCTTGTTGGGGACCGGTTGGTCTCCTTTGTAATAACTACTTTGTATGTCTTTTGACTTGTAAAGCTTTAGTTTTGGTTTTGTGTGTTCTATGGAATTGATGTATGCTTTTGTAAAGATGAACGTGTGCTGCAATTCTGGGAAGCACATGTCCATTGAGGCACGATGTATTTTGTTTGTGATGCTAGAGCTAAGGGAAGACTAAGTATTACAAGCTAAATAAACCGAGGTCTCACAAGCTTGGTATCAGAGCCATACCGACCGTAGAAACCCCTAGCTTGGTCGTCTTAAGGATGATTTGAAAAACTTATTTTCGAAGTGTCAAATGGTTTATGAAAACTTAAGTAAGTTCTCAGATTTTACTCACCTATCTTAGATTGCTTATCTCATCTTACTCTGGATTGAGTTTAAAAAGTTGTTTTCCTCTCTCCCTTTCAAAAGGTAGTTGTTATCGTTTAATTTGGGTTTTCCTCTCTCCAACAAATCAAGCACTACACTAGTGAGTTAAATGGGAAGCCATGGACAGCGAGCATGACTTATATTGGCTCCCAAGATCAGCCATCAATATATTCATACTCTCATACAACGTTGATCACATCCATACAACATTCACACATAAATAGTACGAAAGTCATACATCAATTATCCAAGTTTACAACGAATATAGGTGGCCGACCGGCCAAATTAAACAAGTTCATAAAGTAGCAGCGGAAGCAAGCAAGTAAACCAAAAAGGCCAGCAGTGGTATGCCCCATAACCCATCGGCAACCGACTGTGGGTTAAATGATAGCATTACTCATTAGTGTCGCCTAAATCAACACTGAGCAGCTCATTGGGCTCGATATCTTCCTCACCTGTAAGCTAGTAGACAAACTGGCTGAGTACAAAAGGGTTCTCGCAAGTCTTACACAAATAAAAATTAGTTATGCATAAGGCTGTTCCAAAGGATGGCTTATATTGGCTTAGTTTTGCAAAAGAGACGCAACAATGTACAACCTACACATACTAGTTTTCAAGTGCCATTTCAAAATCAGATTTGAAGTAGGAGTAAAGCATGTGAATCAGTAATGAATTGAATAACAAATAGATCATACAAAAGAAAAGTGTTGTCCACTTTGAAACTACAACGAGACATGAACATCCCGCCCATGACGAAACCAAGTTATAACCACAATTTTAATTCCAAGTCTAACAATAAGCAGCCACAAACTCAAGCGATCGTCCATAACAGTGGACACGACTATTCGAATAGATTTATACCCTGCAGGGGTGTACTACTTTACCCACACGACTTGATTAGCCCGTAAACCTCCAGATGCCTCCGAAAATAGCATACTTCCTATGGTATGCCGGCTGGGTAAATCAAGATATGGTCATTTTTAGCGAGAAGATTCCATTGGGCCAAGTCCCTCAGCCCAGGGCTCCTAGAAAACATAAGACGTTACGGTCTCTATGCCCTATCGGCCCCTAAGGAACACAGGATTTAATGGTCCCATGCCCTTACAATTTCACCACCGTGGGACTCAACACAACAAAACCTTCCCCCTACTTAACCATACAACACCCATATACCGCGTGTGATAGCATGAGTGTTGCTTGAACCGCAGGTATCCAAGTTCGGTCCTTAATTGTCTAGACAAGTCAAACCACATACCCAATTCTCGTGCACGAAGGCACCATCACTAGCCATCACTTGTCCAGACCAAAAGCTCATTTAAAATGACAAAATTTAACTCATAAAACAGATACGAAGAGCTGAAACAAAAATATAATGAAAGTTGTGTTTATCCCATAATTGTCGGGTTATTCCTGAATTTCAGCTACCGGTTCTAGACTTGCATGGCTAAGCAACCCTGTAAAACATATTTCACACAATCCTAACTTAAGCATGTGGTGCTGAAATAATTGAAGGATAACCTCAATGAATAGGATATAACTAATCTACACATCACAAAAATAGAGACATAATAAAATAAGCATGCAAGCAATTATCATTGCATCTACCCTAACAAAACTGGGATCAAATATAATACAAAAGAAAGTTCAAATGATGCTTACCTTGCTGGTAGCTTAGTTGCTCTCCCTCACTAGCGTATAAGTCAATATCGATAGGCTCGGAATCTATATAAATACAATACCGAATAAACATCGAGAAATACCTCAAAATTCAAAATGCTCAAAAATGCATGATTTTTCTACAGTAGTTAATTCATGATTTTAGGTGAAAGAATTCTTCCATTTTGATTTAGTATATGAAAGTTATGGTGGTTTGAACTTCAGCTTTCAATATATCCTTAATTAAGCAATTTAATTAATTGGCCAAAATTTATAGAATAGTAGTGGGACAAAGGATTATATGGATAAATATAGAATATTAATACAAGTTCAAAACAGTTGAGTTTGCTTTAATTGGAGTTTTCATGATTTAGTTATGAATTTCTAAAGTTATCAGCATTTTCTTTTTGCAAAAATCATAGTGTTAATGGATCAATTTCCAAAATAATGCTCTATGTTATAGAGATATGTTTGAAACCAATTTTAATATGAAGTTCATCAAAAATGAAAATTAACAGAAGTGGTTTCATTCATTTTCGAGTTAAAATGAATTAGTTATGTATTTTGTAAGTTAATCCATATTTTGAGTGTACAAATTAACACATTCTCGGATTTCTAAATCGTTTAAAACTTTTCTCACGGGCACGGCTAGCCACGAGCGCTTGCCGATCGGGCTGCCACGGCACACTGCGGCGATGCTCCCTACGCACTCGTACGACAAGTGGGTCCGCTTGTCAGCGACCCACCGTGACGATCAGTCGTGCTTGTGAGCCGTTGGATTAAGATCCAACGGTCCACAATCGTAGCGCACTAGGATGGTCCAGATCGCAACGCACGATCCAGATTTTTGGTGCGTTCAGATGACCCGAAAGGCCCAACAGATCCAGACCGTTGATTTCGCATCTGACGGTCCACGATGACTCTAGTGTAAATGGCCTCTTAAGTGTACAGCACGTGCTTAAATATTTGGGTCCACACGTCAGCCTCTGCTTTGTTTTACTTATGAATTGGTTTTCTGTGGGTGGGCCCACAAGCAAGTGAGACATCTGTTCTTTTAAGACAGCATTTAATTGCTAATGATTGCAGTTTAATTCCTAAGCGCGTTGCTACAGTGCGTGTCTGAGTACGACAATGAGACTTTGGTCCCGTGTGTTTCACCGGAGGCTCGCCGGCGCTATGCGCCACGGCGGAGTCGGCCAAGGGCTGGGATGGCTATGCAATAGTGTTGTGCATCTATGGGTGGTGGTTACAGTGCCTGAGGTGGACTACACCGGTGGCTAGCTGGAGCTAAGCGCCGGTACTCAACATGACAAATAGGCATGCAGCAAAGGAAAGCTCCGCAGCGACATTCAAGCGGGTGCCTAGGTACTAGTGACTATCAGTGAGCTACCTGAGCTAGGAGAGGAAGCGGAGAAGCTTGTATGCGGCCGGAGTGTTGTCGGCATCGAAGAAGAAGATGGTGACGACACGGCTTACGTGGAGAGAAAGTTCTGAGCAAAACCAAGATCAGTGAATGTTTGGAATAGCTTAAGGAGCTTAAGAGCATGCTATAGGAGCAAGGAATCAGGTAATGACTTATCGAATCAAATGGGAGATGAAAAGTTAGTTCTTCAGCCGAAATGGGGAGAACTTCGATTCACCAAAATTCTGTCATGCATTCATGAAATTGATTGAGGGGTTTTCAATATCACGCTAATATGCACGAGATGACGCGAAAGATTTGGGTTAATACCTTCCGGAGTTGAGAGTGACAAGGGGAGCTCCTCGGGTGCGCGCTCTGGACATGGCAGAGAGCTCGACAATGGTCCGAGAGCTACAAAGCAAGGTAGCAACTGGTATGAGCCAAAATGGAAATGGTAAGGAACCTAGAGTTGATGGGAATCACACGGTTGAAGCTTACAGTGAGATGAGCAAGAACAAGCCTCCTCTCCTCGGTCAACGAGAGAAGTGAGGAGAAGGAGGAGTGCGAGGGTGTTATGCTCGGGAAATGACGGCAATGGAGGCGGCGTGAGACGGAGAAACTCTAGGAATGGTTGCATGCGGCGGTGGTTCACGGAGCTAACGGCTCGCCAATGGCTCGGAGCAAGCAAACGCGGCCGCGTGGCGTCGCTATTCTGTGCGTGTGCCAGTGGGAGGAGGAAGACAGGCCTGACCAGCGGGGCCCGCCGTGTCAGCGACTCAGCGCGTGCGGTTAAGTGGCTTTAGGTCGGGCTGTTGGATCGCGAATGGACGAACCAGATTAGAGGGGATCTCGTTCTGGCCAAAAAGGATGCGAGATCTGGACGGTTGGATAAGGATCTAACGGCTGCATGCGTTGGTGCAATAAGGTGGTTGGTGAGCGGTCCACCGAGTCGGACTGAGCGATGAACGATGTCGGCTAGGGTTTTTGCTGAGGTTTGACTGAGATTTAATTTAGTGTTCTCCACTTTGACCAGGGGTTTAAAAATAGAAATAAAATCCCTAAAATCATAAAATACTTCATAGGGGCTCCTGGGACAGTCTAGTGTCTATAAAATTATTGAACACTACTTTTCATAATATAATGTGTATAATTTGAATTCAAACTTGATGTTGATCTTTAAATTGTGTTTGGATTTTCTTAGGGTTCAAACCAGTCCCAAAAATTTGGAAAAAATTATATTAATTCATGATAATTAATATAGTATCTGAATAAATTATTTCTAGAGGAACTTTAGTAGCATTTGTTTCAGTTTTTCTTTTGGAGTTCAAATTAAAGTGTATGTCTAATATTTGTTTTGAGATTTTCCAAGTGCAATACTTAATGAAAAAGTTTCAAAACATGATGCATGCTAATGAGATGCATAATAATCCTCTTTATTAACTTGGGGATGTGACAAAGGTAGCAGGGGCATTAGTTAAGCCGAATGGCATAACCAGATATTCATAATGTCCCAGATAGGTTCTGAATGCAGTTTTGCAGATATCATTGCTGCTCACCCTAATCTGGTGATATCCAGACCTTAAGTCCAATTTACTGAAGATGGTAGCTCCATGCAACTCATCAAGTAGATCCTCAATTACTGGAATTGGATACTTGTTCTTAACAGTTTGTGCATTCAATTTCCTGTAATCAATACATAGCCTCCATGTTCCATCTTTCTTTTCAATGAGGATGGCTGAAGAAGCATAAGGGATAACACTTGGTCTGATAATTGAAGTCTCCAACATTTTCTTTATTTGTTGTTCCATTTCATTCTTTTGTTGGTGAGGTACCCTATAAGATCTAACATTAGGGGGTTCTCCCCTCCCTTAAGAGGAATAGTATGATCACAACTCCTCTCTGGTGGTAACCCCTTAGGTTCTTGAAATATATCACTGTAACTGTGAATAAGTTCCTGGTATGGTGGTTGAATTTCCTGGGTTCCCTCTTCTCCTTTCATTGCTTGTAGTTCCACCACATATCCAGAGATTCCCTTCACTGATAGTTTGTCAAGAGCTTGAGATCTTAGCAGTCCTGGAGAACTATGTTCCTCTAATACCACTTCTGTTAGTCCCTCTTTCTTGATGACTAGTTCCCTGGTTTTAAGGTCCAATTTGATGGGGCTATGTTGATAGATCCAATCACAACCAGAACTACATCATAACCTCTTAACTTTAGTATCTTAAAGGAATTATGGAAGACATGTCCATTAATGGAGTACTTTATGTTAGGAATATGGGCTCCAGATAAAATTACTCCTCCTCCAGCCACTGTGACTTTCTACAAATCATTATGTTGTATTATGAAAGAAGTCTTAAGGGCAAACCTCAAATCAATGAATGTATGTGTACTGCCACTGTCCACAAGGGCTACTCCTCTTTTTCCTTTCATACATACAGTCAAGGTGTAAGTGGTAGCTTGATTCGAGCATTGTACTGCATGAATTGAGATGTGCATGAGTTGTTCTTCTTCTTCTGTAATAGGAGTTGACTCTCCTTTTGTTTCTGAAGGACTAGTTTCCACTTCCTCCTCCTGCTGAGATTTTTCCTCAACTTCTGAGACCATTAGATTCACATTCTGAAATTGCTTACATTTATGCCCAAAAAACCATTTGCCTCCACAGTATCTGCAGATTCCTGGAGTAAAAGGAGTTTGATTCTTGCCTTCTATTTCATTCTTCTGAACATTTTGGCCTGACTGGTTCTTACCCTTGTTCAGATTGGCTTAGTAACCCCCCTTCTGTCCCACTGTAGGGTTGTTCAATCCTCTTTTTGCCACTGCTCTAGCCCCCTTTTTCATGTCCTTAGCCATCCAATATGCTTCACACAAGGACTGAGGTTTCAGTGGTTTGAGGTAGTGTTTAATTTCTTGTCTCAGAACATTGACAAAACTGTAACACCCTCTCTTCTTCCCCTTCTCTCTCCCTCTTCTTCCCCCCGGCCAGTGTTGACGCCGGCACTAACAACGCCGTGTTGGACCGTCGCCTCCCCCACCTACCCGTCCTCGATAGGGTCCCACCTCGCTAGTGCGCGTCACCCGTCGCGCGTCTCATCCCGGCCTCCCCGGCTACGCTTTCGCCGGTGCCCCGTGCACCTCGGTCCCCTTGTCCCCCTCCCCCTCCAGCTATAAGAGCCCCCGGAGCCCCTCTTACCCTTCCCCTCCCTTCCCCTCCTACCCATTTCTCCTTCATTCCCAAGCAAAGAAGAAGCAAGAAGGAAGAAGAAGAAAAGCCGAAGAAGCACTTACCTTAGCCGCCGCCGCCGCTCTGGTGCTCCCTGGCTAGTGTAGTGTAGTCTTTAGCTGTTCTAGTCTCGCCCCAATCTAGCTGACTCCATTGGTTCTTGCGTGCATCCTATATTATCTGAGTCTTTAGGTAATATCGGACGCACACGAGTTTCCCCAGTCGCTTGCCTATGGAGAGATGAGCTCTCACCCCTTTTGCTTCCGTTGTCGCTTTCACTTTTGTAATGTAATCTTTTGGCCTGTTCGGCCCGTATTGTAAAACCTGACCCGACGCGGTCTATGTAAACTCTGTTATATTAATTAATGAATGGTATGGTTTTACGCCATGTATGAGTTGATTCAGTGATGTATATGTGAGTGCTATCTACTAATCTAGGGAATAGCACAGTGTTTTCACAAAGGATTCTGGATTACAAAATCCGGGTCCGACAAAAACATTTGACAAAGAATTGTTCTATCTACAGGGGGTTGTCACTCTTATATATAGCAATCAGTTCCTCAAACCTATCAATGTACTCAGAGATGTTGAGGTTGTATTGCTTCACTGAGTGAAAATTTTCCAACACTTCATAACCACTGTATTCTGCAAACCTATCACATAGCATTCTGCAGAAATTAGGCCATGGTGGTGGATTCCAAAGCAATCCAGTACTCCTCAACCAATTATCTGCCCTACCAACCATATACATTTGTGCCAAATCAAACTTAGCTTCATCTGGAACATTTGCCATCACAAAATATGTTTCATTTTGCCTAATCCACTCGAGAGGATTGCTGCCATCAAACTTTTGAAAATCTATCTTGGGTCCTCGGGCAATGGTCTTGTAGAAGGTGTTAACCCTTTCATTGTTGGGGTTATGATTCCAGTGCCTAGCATAATACTGATCTCTTTCAGGAGTCATATTGTTAAATGAGGGAGAATGAGGAGTAGCTGGGGGTGAGTTGTTCTGTCCCCAACGCATAGGCGCTACAAAATGTCCTGTTGAAGGGTGGTAGTAATTTACCTCTGGAGTGGTATTGAAGTGTACTCCTTGTGTACTGCTCACTTGCACTGGATGGAGAGCCTTAATCCTCCTCATGACTTCCATCTCAATCTCATGGGCCATCACTGGATCGGTAGTAACTCTTGTCATATCTTCCTTTCTTCGGGTATGTACGTTTCCTTTAATAAGTGGTTCTGAAATATGGGTTTGGGTACCTGATAATCCCTGTAACATCGATTCTATTCTGTTCATCTGAGTTTGCATACCTGAGACTTGTGTTTGCAACTCACCTAGGTGCTGCTGAACAGATTCCACCTTGCCCTTGGCTTCCATCGCCTCTTGTCTCACAAGAGTTAACTCTGAGGCTTCACCTTCAGATATCATCGCAGTCTTGGTCATCTTCCAATCACAGACCCAGATCGAGGTCAAGGAATCTTGCTCAAGAACTCTTCCAGATCTTAGCTTCAATCTCAATCGCTTTCTCCTTTAGCTCCGATTGGCCAGGATTTTACAGTGAACAACGTTCACCAACCTAGTTTCTTCAGATCTACCACTCCTCCAAGGATCGATGTTGCTCTGATACCAAATTTGTCACATCCCAGATCTGAATAGAGAGGGGAAAGTGCAATAGCAGACAGTTTCTACGCAAGAGAGCTAAGACTAAGTTTGTTGGCATAATAGATGATGCATTTTCCATTCCATTTTCCAACTTATAAAGAGTTCGACGGATGGTAAAAGTAAGAGATTAAACTGAGCTAGTAAATGTTCACTGCAATTGAAAACAAAATTGCATCCGAGTAATTTCTAAGACGAGTCTGGTGCGTTGATCCTTTCCCGAAGGGGTATCTCCTGATGTCCACCGTTGGATCTTCTTAAAGCTCTTCTTCCTCCTTTCGCTAACTCTGAACATTCCAAACGATCTTTAGACTGTATTCTTCTCAGTTCTGACAGAGGCACCGGAGATGAGGATGGACCAGGAGACGAGGTTGCGGTGAGGCATTTCGTCAAACAAGCTGCGGGCGTCCGCGAGATGTTCGCAGCCGTGGTAGGAGAGGAGGAGGTTGTTGGAGAGGTATGTGGAGGCAAGGTAGCCGAGCTTGACAGCGGCACTATGGACAGCGCGCGGGTGGCGGCCGCCGCCGCTATCGCGGAGGAGGGCGGCGAGGTGGTCGTGCATTGGTGCCTGTCATCGACCGCACGCTCGCCTCTAGTCGGTTGCCCCGCGTTCTAGCAATGGTTGTCACCTAATTGTGATTAGGGTACCGGATGAAGGAGTGGATTTTTTTTAGTAATTTGTTTTTTGTTGAGTATTTAGACCAGATGGCATCTATTTTAGTACATAATAGATTAGATGTTTGGCAAAGATTTCCAAAAACTCCTTTCATTGTTTTTTTATAGAACTTTTTTAATTAATTAATCCTTTTTCAAATTTTAATTTAAAGTTAACCCCTAGCGCACTTTATTTCCAATTCTGACCCCTTTGATCACGCCATGGCGACAAAACAACACTGCCACACCATAGGATAAGTCTCCAAAATAACACTTTTTATCACGCCACAACCAGTGACGTGACAAAACAACACTGTCGTGACAAGAGATTGTCCAGAAATAGGCTGGCGTGACAGTGTTGTTTTGTCGCGCCACAGGTGGTAGCGTAACCAAAGGGGTCAGAATTAGAAATAAAGTGCGCCGGGAGTTAACTTTAAAATAAAATTTGAAAAATGATTAATTAATAAAAAAAATCTTTTTTATAAGACGTGCACGTATTTCAATATTCAAACTGTAATTTTTTGCCAACAATTAGTCGAACAATATATATGACTTTAGTGATATAAAAGTAGTATCATTAGATCCATATTTCAGAATATATTCATATGAGCATGGTTTTGTAGTTACTAATAATATATTGTAACAGACATTAACATCCAAAGTTTAGTTTTGATAATCTCAACCGTGTACTTGTACCATCATTATAGCCAAAAGGTCATGGCCTCTCCTTGTCCGATGTCCTCACATTGTTTTTGACAGAAGTTGGTCCGCACGTATCCGTGGTATGAATCATGTGCGAACAAAACATATATGGCGGCAACCCCCTACACGTTCCCTCCATGTTAGCTCAGGAACAGATGCGCTTGCTTCTCCTTGAAATTCAGACCCTCCGAAACCTAGGAAGATGCTGCTCCGATGCGCTCAAGTCTCCAAGTTAATTGGACCGTGCGTACATCTTTAATGGAATTGCCTGCCAACATCGGTATGTTTTGCGTGGACCAAGTTTTTTCATGTTATTATAAGGTAGAAGAACATACACCACGCACGCACATTACTAGCGAGTGCACTCCAAAGTGTGCCTAGGAATACGGAGGTCGAGGATGAATTGACGACCTCACGAAGCACGGGCATGCGCTTCCCTGGCTACCAAAAGGTTGATAATGCTTTTGCCACAATGCGAGCCAAAGGGAGTATGTGCGGTGATTTAGGGATGGGCACGGGGAACTAGAGTGACTGGTGTTGGAAAAACGGCAAAGAAATGTTGCGGTGGAGATACTGCTATGGTAACAACTACACAGGACACTACTTTGGCTGAAATTAACTAGCGCAAAGGCCTCAGGTGAGCTCCAAGAGCTCACTGGGTAGTCTTTACATGGCAGAGGAGCATGGTAGTGGTCGGGCGATGAGTGGCGGAGGCAGTGCTGACGGCGACAGGACTCCTCGGTTATATAGTGATAAAATAGAGCTACGCATAAGGCCAAGGGGGTCATGGTGATGGATAAAACACGGCTGGGGAAAGCAGGGGCTCACTGTAGCGACGACAATGTTGACGGTTGCAGTCGGAGATGAAGAAGATAGCACAGGCACAACGACGTACTGCGGGGAAGGTGAGATTAAGTGAGGGATAACAAGGCTTGGGCATGGTGGCGTAACAAGACGCGGTCGACGAGGGGAGAACTCACCTGATGGAGTGGGAATGGAGGTCGCTTGCGACGAAGCTCGGCGGAGCGCTTCCACCAGAGATGAGGACGTTGACCACGTTCCGGCCGAAGTAGAGTACTACAGAGGGAGCTCCTAGGGGGTAAGATGGAAGGCGATGTGGGGCGAGTTTGGATGGCACCACGGTGAATGCTATTTATAGCCGGATTAGAGGGGCTCGGCTATTGTTCGAAGAGGGTGTGAGGTGGGGGCTGATCGATGCGGGAAAAAGGTGACATTGCAGCTTGGGAGAGAGCACAATACGGGAGAGGGTAAGAAGCTGGGCTGAGACATCAACTCGGGGGAGGAAAAGGTAGATAGGCGAGCATGATGGGAGGAAGATGACGCGAGGAAGGGGACGACATCTAACGAGTGGGGCCAGCCAGCAGCGAGAGAGAAGAGAGAGAGAGACTGATGGGGACCAGTGGCCCACATGTTAGGTTAAGTGAAAGTGTAAATTTGCACGAATACACTTTCTCTTTAGGGATACGTACTTTTGAAAGCGACTCCACTGAGAACTGAGAATGGAGTTGGGTCAGGATTTGGACCGAAAGCGATGGCGGGATGGGTCAAGGCTACTATTTTGGCCCAGAGTGCATTAGGGGAATTTAGAATTGATTTTTGATTTTATAAAACTCCATAAATAGTTTTTGAGCTCTTAAAAATAGCAAATGAACTCCAAAAATTTCGAGAAAATTTACATAGGTACTTTAGAACAATCCAAATCCAAATCAAATATTTTCAGACTTTGACATTGTTTTAATAAAACCTTCAAAATCTTTTTAGGCTTGGGAAAATAGGAAAAAGCTTTTGTAAAATTCAGAAATTTTCTGAGAATTGCTCAAAAAAATACAAATAAATAAAATAACTATTTTTAGCTGGAAAATGAAAATTGAGGCTATTACACCAGTGTCAACCCCTCCTTACATGATTGCTATTTGGCTTGGTTGACTCACTCACACGATTGCAACTTTATCGATGTTAGCAAGTTTGCTTGGCTACCATTGCAAGTTTACAGCGTCTTCACTTCACGTGGTGCTGTGTTTTTGAGGAACGTGTTGCTCGTTTATGGTGTTAGAATTTTTAAGTCTACGATGGGAAAAAAAAAATTATCACACAAGGACACACGTACGGGTTTTCCATAGGGGTTGAAACCCATGACCTACATCACCGCCCAAGTTCATTTTTAGGATGATTCTGGCCTTCTTTTTGACTTTTCACATTGTCAAAGACTTGCACGGAACAAAACCCTCCGGCCTTCTCTCAACGTCTACAGGTAATCTTTCCGTTTCGCAATATTTGTCCACGCTCGCCATGCGCCCGTACTAAACAAGTTTTGAACCTAAAAAATAGTTATTAGGAATGGACCATATATACATGCTCCTATTAAACGACATATTACAACTACCTAATCTCTTATACCTCGTGACAGTAACGGCAGAGAGTGGAAATATTGTAACAGCTACGCTTTTGATTTCTTAAATGACCAAACATTGTGAAACGAAAGTCTCCATACAATGGACAAATACTGCGAAACAAAGAGAGTAATACACTAACCCTATAATTAAAGCTCTAATATGGATGACCAAATTAGGCCATAATGTTACAACAATGCACAGGTGGTCGTTGATAATCTCAACCGTGTACTTGTACCATCATTATAGCCAAAATGTCATGGCCTCTCCTTGTCTGATGTCCTCACATTGTTTTGGACAGAAGCTGGTCCGCACGTATCCACCGTATGAATCATGTGCGAACCAAACATATATATGGCGGCAACCCCTACACGTTCCCTCCATGTTAGCCCGAACTAGATGGAGACTAGGTTGCTCATGTTTAGCAACTCACTTACGTTTTCATCCTTACTTTGCCCAGAAGGGATAATCTGAAGTTACTAAGCATTTGTAGCCCCCTTCCTCATGTGGCTTGGTTTTATGAACTTTAGACCCCTGAGATATTAGAAGCATACAAATCTTCTAATCCTCATACCGGAAGAAAAGTTTTGAGGCAAAAGTTTTTTTTAGAAGATGAAGGAGAGTGTAGAATTAGATTGGGGGAATCACCACACTCAGGTATGAGGGGTGCCTTTCATATATATAGCCATGTATGCAGTGCGGTACAAAGGTAATAATCCTAATACCGCCCGCGATCGTAGCGGTAGGATCACGGACGCCTGATCGTCGGAAATCGATAAACAAGCATGCGGGAGACCCTTGGTCATAATGTCCATGGCCCGGTGTGTCGAGGAACATGTAGTACTTGAACGGCCCAAGGCAACCTTCTCGCGGCGAAGTGGATGTCGATCTCGATATGCTTCCGTCGACGATGATGGGCGAGATTGGCCGTCATGTAGACGACAACGACATTGTCGCGAGAAGGCGACGTCGCGATAGGGGCCGAGGTGTGTAGTTCTGAAGAAGCCGCCGCGCCGGCGGCACTCGGCCACGACATGCGCCCGCGGCCACGATATTCGCTTCAACACTGGAGCGGGGCCGTGGTCCGGCGCTTTGGCGACCGAGAGACAGTTATCGCCGAGAAAGCGCGAGCGGAGGTGGAGCGGCGCGTGTCGTCGAGCAGCCCGCCCGGTCGGCATCGAGTAGGCGATGATCCGGTTGATGGTGCCGACGCCGGTGAAGACGGCGAAAGTGAACCCTTGACGTCTCGCGAGATGCGCCAGTCGGTAGCGAGTGCGGCTCGCGAGATCATGCATGAACAAGCGAACTCTTTGACGGCATAGGCGGATCGGGCGTGTCGGGGTGAGTCTTGGGAGTGCGCCCGGCGACTCGTACTCGGAGAAGTCGGCCACGGAGGCGCCGTCGGTGGCCGGCGGCTTGCTTCGAGCATCGCCCGGTGTCGTGGTCGGGTGCACTCGGACATGCCGGCCGGCTGGGTAGGTCGACGGCGTCGCGGCGCTGCGGCGAGAACAGCCCGTCAGCATCGCGCGTCACGAGAGATCCCGAGGAAGTAGTGCGGTCGCGAGATCCGTCATGGCGAACTCCGAGTGAAGGCGCGCGATGATGTGTTGGAGCGATGCGGTGGCGAGGCGTGAGGATGATGTCGTCGGCGTCTGAAGCGGTGGCGGCGCTATCTCCATCTTTGTAAACAAAGAGAGATGCATCGGACTTGGTCGCGATGAAGCCGGCGGCGGATATGCGGCGAATCGGCGGTTCCATGCGGGGAGCTGCTTGAGCCCGCATGTGACTTGCGCGAAGACAAACATAGCCGGGGTTGTCGGTCGATGAAGCCCGGCGGTGTTGGCGATGAAGCGGTTTCCTCGGTGGCCGTGGAGGAATGCGTTCTTCACATCGGTGATGGATAGGCGAGCACGCGGCTGCGATGCGGAGGCGGTGCGGATCGTCGCGGTTTGACAACGGTGAAGGTCTCGTCGTAGTCGACACCGCCTCTCTTGGAGAAGCCTCGTCGACCCACCGAGCCTTGTGCCGGGCGAGGAGCCGTCGGAGTGGAACTTGTGCTTGTCGGCCACTTTCTGTGACAATATTAGCACCGGGTGGTCGAGCGAGCGCCAGTGCCGTTGTCCATGAGCCTTGTACTCCTCCACCATCGCGGCCAGCGCCAACGGGGACGGACAGCGCTGCGGTAGTTCGCCGGAATCGGCGAGGCCGTCGTGGCGGAGAGGTTGAGCGGTGGGCGGGGCGTAGGCTACGATGCGAGATCGCGTCGTGGCGCGAAGGTGTCGGCGGCACCGGGCAGCCCACGGGTGTTGGGGACACGAAGGCGCGGGCGCGGCGGTCGCCGCCGGTAAACGATGGGGCGCCGCCCGCGGCGAGCAGCGGTCGGCGTCGGCCGTGGCGAGGGCAACAGAGCGCCGCCCGCGAGCGGGCGGCGGTCGGGCGCCGACTAGTCGGCGGTCGGTGCGAGGACGGCGTAGATGATGGCGGGTCGGAGGTCCGTGCTCAACCTCGCTCGACGAGGAGCAGCCGGCGGCAGCGGTCGCTCAACGCCAAGAGGCGGAGCTTCCGTCGGTGAAGATAGTCTGCATCAAAAATCCGGTGAAGGCGGCACGAGGCCGCCGAGGGTGCGAGGCGAACGGAACACGAACTCATCGAAGACAACATGGCGTGAGACAATAATGCGACGGTTGGACATATCCGAACAACGGTACCCCTTGTGGGAGAAGGGTAACCAAGGAACACGCATGGAGTCGAGCGAGGGAGAGCTTGTGAGGTGTCGTGGCACTAAGGTTCGGATAACGAGGCGGTGAACACACGGAGGGATGAATAATCCGGGGTTTGTGGTGCGGGAGCTGGTAGGGGATCTTGTGATGTCTGAGAGGATGGCGCGCGGTTAAGCACATATGTGGCGGCGGCGGGGCCGGCCCGATGGGGTGGAGGCATGGATGCATGAATCGGCAGTGCGGATGGTGTTGTTTATAGTGCGAAGGAGGTGCTCGGCTTTGCCGTTTTGTGGCGAGTGTGCGGACACGAAAAAGCGTAAGGCAATGCGCGACTAGTAAGGAAGGTAGTGATGGCATTGTTGGCGAATTCGGTGCCGTTATCGGCTTGGAAGCATTTGGGCGAGAATCTCGAATCGTATGGGCAAAAGCTACAAAATCGACAATATGACGCGCACATCGATTTATGGCGTAAAGGAGCGACCGGCAAAAATGAGAGTAATCATCAAGTAACACAAGATAATATTTATAGCGGAGCGCTAAGAACCGGAGATGTCCAAACATCACGGTGAAGTAAAGCAAAAGGAGTAGTAGTGATGACGTGGAACTACTAAAGGGTGCGCGTGTGCTTGCCAGGCGGCGGGCATGACACAAGGACCGCGGACTTTTATTACAAGCTATGATCGACATGTGTTGTAGTTTGGCGGCGGAAGGACCGGGGTGACCAAGGCGATGATGCCACGGGGTGGGCGAGTGGCGAGGCTGCAAGCGTGGGGCGTGGGCGAAGGAATGGTGTAGAGGTCCCGCGGCTATTACAAATGAAAAATCACGCGCCCGTCAGTGGATCCTTGAGAAAAACCCAAAGCGTCAAACTCAATAGAACACTTATTATCACGAGTAAAGCGGCGAGCGAGCGGCAAGTTGCGTACTAGGGCGGGAGCAATGAGGGCGTTCTTTGAGGTGAAAATCGCGCAAGAAAGCGGTAAGGTGGATGTGCCACGGCGGAAATGGGGATGGTGCTTGCCATTGCCTACGGTGATGAAAGAATTGTATTGAGGTAGCGGAGAGCGATATACCATCCGATGACGACATGTGGCGGTGGCGCGGTGTCGAGTACCCAATTGTTGGCGCCACTGAGCGCCATTTGGTTCGAGCGGTGGCGAGCCGGGTGATCCCATCCGCCGTGCACGGGCTGCGGTGCGGCGGCGGCGAGCGGCGTGGCGCCCGGCGGGTGGCGCCGCGGTGTGCGCTGCGGTGCGCGCCCGGATGCCGGGCGTGAAGGCGCCACGGCTGCTGCGGCGCGCCTGCGGTCGCCACGCCGCTTTGCATCGCGCCCACGAGTGAAAGCACATCGAGGACGGCCGGCGGGTGCGCCGCGGTTGCCACCGCCCACAGTAGTTGCGCCGCGGCGCCTTTCTTCCGATTGCGATTGCCACATGCGCGACGCGCCGCCGCCTTGGCGGCGCCGGCCCGCCGCCGCTGAGCTGCGCTACCGTGGTCGTGACCGCCGCGGTGCCAGCGTGGCGGCGGCGTGGCATGCCGCAGCGGCGAGGTGCCGGCGTGAAGCGCGATCTTGGTGGCGACCTTGGCCGTTGGCGAGCGGGTTCGCCGAACCGGCTTCGTGGGCGGTGGCGGTTAGGCGGCGGATCGAGTCGGCGATGTTGCCGGAGGTGTTGGAGAAGCGAGGTTGAGGCGCGCGAGTTGAGGATGAGCTGCGAGTCGAGGACGGCGTAGCCAACGTCCACGCAGCGTCGGCGGTGGCCTTCATCTTCTGGCGTGCTCGTCAATGGAGATAGTACCTGCGCCATGGAGTGGAACTCGTGGTGAGGAAGGCGGCGCGGAAGCCTTGTTCGCGCTGAAAGAGGGCTTCGATGGCGACCCAAAGGCGGCGGGCGATGCAGTGACGAGGGCGAGGCCAGGGCGTCGTCCGCGACGGAGCCGAGTAGCCACCGTGGGCGCGAGTCGGCGATCGCCAGCGAGCATCCTGTGGGTGTGCGCGGCGAGCCGTCGACATCGGCGGGCGAACTTGCCGCACGGGAGAGAAAGAATGAGGACCAGCGGTTGAAGTTGGGGCGCTTCAACTCCGAGTCACCGGGACGTGCGACTTGACGGCGATCGTCGCGTAGGGGGCGACGAAGATGGGCGGCGCGACGTCTGATCCGGTGGAGGCCATGGTAGCACTTGATGACGAGGAGGACGTCGCCATGGCGTGGAGGTGGCGCCGGTGGGGGGTGCGGCCGGGAGAGGGAGGTGGCGCCGGTGTGGGGGAGGTGGCGCCGGTGTGGGGGTGTGGGGTTGCGGCCGGGAGAGGGAGGTGGCTGGGAGAGGGAGGTGGTGCCGGTGTGGTAGGGGCACGGCCGGAGAGGGGAGGTGCGGCCGGGGGATGGGTGGGGGGTTGGGGTTGTTGGGGTGGCGGCGCGGTGGGGTTTGTTGGGGTGGGGCGCTGGGAGGAGGCCGCGCCGGGAGGGGCGGGGAGGGGGAGGCCGGCGGGTGGTGGCGCCGGGTGGTGGAGGCGCCGGGAGGGATGGCCGGGATGGCGGGGTGGCCGGGTGGTGGAGGCGCGGGAGGGCGCGCGGGAGGAGGCGCCGGGAGGGGGCGCGGGAGGGGGCGCCGGGAGGAGAGGTGGGCGTGGGGTTGGGCTAGGATTGGGGAGGGGGAGGCCGGCCGAGAGAGTGTGGCAAAGGGGTGGGTGGGTGGGCTAGGGTTTGGCCCAGAGTTGCTCTGATACCATGTAAAATTAGATTAAGGAATCACCACTCTCAGGTATGAGGGGTGCCTTTCATATATATAGCCATGTACAAGTACAGGGGTAGAAAGATAATAATTCTAATAGAGAGCCACCCTTGATTCATTGAGAAAGAAAGTTTTTTCACTAGAGAAACTTCTCTTTGTGCCGCTCGTTGCAAAACTATTATCTCTTCTGCCGTCCAAAAATCACACTTCTCTTTTGCCACTCTTTTCTGAATCGAAACGTTTTTACAAAGTGCATGTGGCTACTGAATGATAATTCACATAACCACTAGAGAACAAGTACCTGACTCACTCTAAGGGCTAATTTCTAAGGGCCTGTTTGGAACTAGGATTTGAGTACAACAAAAGGAGCTTAAAACGCCGCAAATGAGAGGAAATAAAATCTCCATCTTAATAATGTGTAAAGCGAGTGCAGTACTTAAAAGGCCCTAGCAGCAGCTAGCACTAAATGGCTGACGAATTAACTAGCACGGACAGCGATCAGCATGACCTATTTTCAGCCTTGTGGTCATGAACTCGGGTCGATGTCAATATCAAGACCTGAGATATCATAGCAGATTATAAGATTTCAGCATATCAATTAGGGATGGCAACAGGTTACGGTAGGCGCAGGTACTAATTGTCGAGTAAGTTATTTGTAAAAAAAAAAAAAAAAAAAAAGATAAAGAGTGAATGAGCAGGCGAGCAGCCAAAGCAGCCAACAAACAGTCGACTAAGTTCTTCAACTAATTTTCTATTGTTTAGTTTTACAGCATGTCTCGTTTTCAATTTTTTGCGGATGTTTTTACATGTTCTAAAATAAATGCGGATTCTGTTTGTTGATGGCTCCTAAGGTTTTTGCACGTGGCTATGAACGGATCCTCTACCGTAGTAACTAGCAACTAGCTACGACAGAGATGCACAGTAGAGGTACATTAGGGCTCACCTGAACCATCCAATCGCTAGAGAACGGCTCATATCAATAGTGCACAGCACTGGAGCTGCAGTATTCATCAGTGAAAAATATTGCAGTACTTTTGACCACAGTGAAATCGCAGCTGTTTCAGTAATTTTGGCTGTAATGTACTGTAGAGTATTGTAGCAACAAACTTAAATTATTGTTCCTACAGTGCGCCTCTGCGGTCTGCAGAGGACCCGAGGCCGTGATAGCCACACATTTCACCTATACATACTGGAGTGTTCGGTTCAAGGAAGATCCAGCAGACTTAAGTTATTCAAATGTGTCTGTGTTCGTAATTGTCAAAAAACAATATGAGTGTCCTGTGATCAAGTAGAGTTAATTTCCTCGCAAAAAAAGTAGAGTTAATTTGGAGCAACGGTAATTAGCAGTATCTTGAGTTGTGTTGGTATAATTTACCAACTAGCCAAAGTATTACTAAGTAATACGTATCCTTTTTTTTCCCCTAGGATTGTACAGAGTGTGGGATCACTTTAAAACGTTCTTAGGGCCTCGTTTCGAATATGGGAAACTTTCCTGATTCCTAGTAATTGAATTGATTCCTATGAAATTTACGTGGAAATCCTATGAAATTCATATCAATTCTTGTAGGAACTAGGGAAAATTCCTACACTCCAAACAGGACTTGTTAGTCTTTGTTCCAAATATTATGGGGACTAACATTAACTAACAGAGTCAACAGTTTGAGAACACAATGCAACATCGTTCCAATCAGAAACTAATCTAAGATGAGTTACTTGCATGATGCATATCTGGTTCAACGTACTTATGAAATCATGAAAACCGCTACTGATCTCAGATGCATGCAATCCGCTCATTAAGAATTCCTCCAAAATGGCTGATGAACCCAGTGGTAATTTTGGCATGTGTCCAGCTTTTTTGCATGGCCGCCACCACCTCCACCATCATCATCCACCTTGTTAGTTTGTAGCAGGCTAACAGCTGACAACATCAGCTTGCCAATGCAGTGATGCATCCATCCATCCTATAAAACACCCTCCCTCCTCCCACTTTCCCTCTCCTCTCTCCACTGGGGGAGAGAGAATCCAAGACACCAACTTACATGCCCAAGTGGTGATCAATCTCACAGTTCACAAGAGCTAGCATAGCAAGCCTAAAGTAAAATCCCCCATAGGCAGCAATGCCCCCATCTTGTTCACAGATACTTTGGAATGTGCTATATACCCTCCTCCAACCAACCCTCTCACTCTAGATTCTAATTCCAAATTCTCCAATGAACACTACCAGAGCACACTCACATGCACATATAAGTACACCTTGCCCCATGGCCTCCTTTGAGACACCCACACACCATTGCAGAGCACTGCACTGCTACTCCCTCTGGTCTCCGGCAGGGAGGGAAGAAGCAGAAAAGCCAATGGTGAAGTTCTCCAAGCAGTTTGAGGGCCAGCTTGTGCCGGAGTGGAAGGAGGCGTTTGTGGACTACTGGCAGCTCAAGAAGGACATCAAGAAGCTGCAGGCGGCCGGTGGCGGAGACGGCGCGGAGACGGCGGCGGCTCACTGGGTGATGAGGCTGCCGTTCCTCCACCCCTATGGGCACCACAAGGAGCATCATGGCGCCATACAGGCAAGCAGTAGTTTTATCCTAAATGGCATCAACCATGCATAAGTCATAACAAGTACTGGCTTGCATATACGTATGTCTACTTGGCTAATTAAGACGGCTAATATGCTATATGTTGTGTTGTCCGTACGTACGTGCAATGCAGGTGCGCAGGAAGCTGGCGAGCGCCGACGGCGGCGCGGTGGCCGGAGAGGTGCACGAGACGGAGGTTCTGGACGGCGGGTTCGCGGTCGGCGAGGCGGGGGCGGCGAGGGCGTTCTTCGAGAGGCTGGACCAGCAGCTGAACAAGGTGAACCGGTTCTACGAGAGGAAGGAGGGGGAGTTCCTGGAGCGCGGCGAGTCGCTCAGGCGGCAGCTGCAGATCCTCGTCGAGCTCAAGGCCGCCGTCACCGAGCAGCAGCGGGAGCGGCGGCGTGGCGGCGGGGATCGTCGGCGGGGAGCACCGACCCGGAGGACCCGTCCGTCTCTTGCTCGATCCTGCATGGTGAGTGTACATATATGCATGTCGCTGTATTAGTATTAGTACACTGAAATGACATAGTATGTTGGAGTGCTACGTAGATGAGCCTTTATTATTTTTAATTTTTTTAAAAAATTAACTCTTCTTAATTTTATTTCTAATTCTAATTTTATTTCTAATTCTGACCTCTTTAATCACGCCATAGCCCGTAGTGTGACCAAACTGTGCTGGCACGTCACCGACTCACCACCAACCTCTTTGGACACAGTTCGTTTTTGGGCTAAATCTTATCACGCTAAGAAGAGTAGCGTGACAGTACAGTTTAGTCACACCACGGGTCATGGCGTGATCAAAGGGGTCAGAATTGAAAATAAAGTTAATAAAATGTTATTTTAAAAATAACTTTAGAAAAGATTAAATTATAAAAAGAATTCTACATAGATATACTTGCTAATTAAGCCAGTTGAGTGTGAAGGTTTATTAAGCCAGCTAATGCTGATATACTAGTTGATCTTGATATATACCTAAATAAGATTTTGAACCTTTTTGGATGGGGAAGAAAACTGAAAGTGGCAATCTTGGTGGGCATATCTAATCAGGCCAGCTCTTGGGTTGAGCGTGCAATATAAAATCATGTTTGGTTTCAGGAATGAATCAATCCTAAGATAGGTTCACCCATCGTGTGATCCTTTCATAATTTTTAGGCCATTTTTCTATTAGCATTGTGGTCAAGAGGAATGGTACGGTGTTAACTCGCACCATTTTTTACTCTTCTACAAACCAAAAAAGATGACGAAGAACAACTCGATCCCTAAACCAAACACCCCATAATTAAGCTCCTCGAGCTTTGAAGTTGTTAACAAAATTAAAAGTAAGGTGGACTTAATTAGTAATGTCCATAAATCAATTATGACGTACCATCTCGAATTACAGGAGATCAATCCCTCAGGGGCATCGCAGGGCAAGAACAAGAAGGCCAAGAAAAGCTCACCAAAGATGCTAGCGCAAAGAGCACTGATGAAGAAGGGGAGGAGGACGAGCTATCCGTCTCTCAAGGTTTAGGTGACTCAGGGAGGCTTGGCAAGCCAAGACAAGAAGCTGCCAACAAGCTGAGGCCGCTCTCAGGGAGGGTGGTCACCTGCCAGGGCAGGTGCGTGAGGATCAACATCCCAGTCACCACGCCATCAAGGACCGTCACCGCCATCCGTGAACTGCTGTTTGAGGACATATTAAGCCAGTCGAGGAGGATCGGCGCGAACGGTGGTGATGGCTGTGAAAAGCTAAGCATCAACAAGAAGAAGGTGCACCAGGCAGAGAAGATGATCAGAGGTGCCCTGGTTGAGCTGTACAAGGGCTTGGGGTACCTCAAGACATACCGGTAGGCTCAGCTGGTATGGCATGTAGTTCAGCTCTGTGCAGAGTGGGTACTGACAGGCAAAGCGTTCTTCTTGCAGGAGCTCGAACATGATGGCCTTTGTGAAGATTCTGAAGAAATTTGACAAGGTCCCACCAATGCCTCTCTCTCCTGATTCCTTTGCCTGAAAGTTATCACATATAAGCATTGCTGAAAGTACAGAATATCTTTTCATGTTTCAGGTTACAGCAAAGGAAGTTCAGCCAATTTACCTGAAAGTAGTGGAGAGCTCCTACTTCAATAGCTCTGACAGGGTATTTTGCAATGATACAGAAGTCTTGAGAAACTTCAAAGCGTTTTCTTCTATCAAAACTCCAAAGGTTCTGACTGAAATCTTCATCTTAACAGGCAATCATGCTAATGGACGATGTCGAGGAGCTATTTGTGAGACATTTCACTGAAGGGGACAAACGGAAAGCAATGAAGTATCTGAAGCCAAATCAGAAGGAAGAATCACATACTACCACATTTTTCATAGGTAATAGTTTTTTATAAGCTTTGCATTCCTTCCTTCATCAGCATAAATTTCAGAATCCTTATGCATAACTGTCAAATTTTCAGGACTATTTACTGGTGGCTTTGTAGCATTATTCATTGGTTATTGTATCATGGCGCACATCGCTGGGATGTACACTCAGCAATCGAACAAGGTCTACATGTCAACATCCTATCCTGTCCTCAGGTCAGCACCGAAAATGCCATTCAACTATACACTTTTTTAAAAAACAAAATTGTTACAACTCAGACACTCCAGTGCTGACATTAAACGATCCAAACTGCAGCATGTTCAGCCTCTTCTTTCTGCATCTCTTCCTGTATGGATGCAACATCTTCATGTGGAGAAAGACGCGCATAAACTACACATTCATATTCGAATTCGCACCTACCAAAGAGCTAAAGTATCGCGACGTGTTCTTGATATGCACTACTTCCATGACAGTTGTTGTTGGTGTCATGTTTGGACACCTGACACTCATTGTCAAAGGTTGTTCTTCATGTGCAGTTCAAGCAATCCCAGGAGCCCTACTTCTGGTATGCTCTATTCAGCATTACCAATGTAAAATTTTGTGTTATATTTGCAAGTTGTTATAACCTTCTACGGCTGATGCTGCTATCTATTTAGGTGTTCTTGTTAATATTGGCCTGCCCTTTCAACATCCTCTACCGATCAAGTCGTTATCACTTCCTAAGAGTGATCAGGAACATCATTCTGACCCCCTTTTACAAGGTATTTTTATTATAGTAAAAGAGCAATCGTTTAAGATGGCAACCTATCAAATTCCATATCATAACAACAAATTGCTAAATTCTTGTATATCTGCAGGTTGTGATGGTTGATTTCTTCATGGCTGATCAGCTTTGCAGCCAGGTAATCACTTAACAGAAGCTAAAGATTTGTCAAGTTCAGCTGTGCAAACTTAGGCCATACCCTCTAACCCATAATGCTCAGCAGAGCACAGTTTCAACATGAACTAATCAGCATGCATGAGAGTGGTTTTGTCACCATAAATGTTTGTTTGAGTTACTACTTACTAGATTGTAGAGCATAAATGATGGTTTTCAATTTGGAAATGACTAATAAAGTAATGACTGCTGAAAAATAGGTACCAATGCTTAGGAGCCTGGAGTACCTGGCATGTTATTACATAACCAGCAGCTACAAGACACAGGACTATGGCTACTGCACAAGAGTGAAACATTTTAGAGACTTGGCTTATGCAGTATCCTTCCTGCCTTACTACTGGAGAGCCATGCAGGTATACAAGATTGAACGTTACTTACCACATTACAGTGTCCCTTCTTCAGACTTTCTGAAGGTAGTGGCATACCCTTTCTTTTTCTTTTTTCTTATGGTTGTCCTAACAGTGTGCAAGGAGATGGTTTGACGAAGGGGACATAAACCACATTGTCAACCTTGGGAAGTATGTGTCGGCAATGCTTGCTGCAGGAACAAAAGTGGCATATGAGAATGATAACAGTGCTGGATGGCTGTCACTTGTCGTCATTGTGTCGAGTGTCGCCACTATCTACCAACTGTATTGGGACTTTGTCAAGGATTGGGGTCTTCTGCAGTTCAACTCCAAGAACCCTTGGCTTCGTAACAATCTGATACTTAAACAAAAATACATCTATTTCTTATCCATGGTATGTTCTCAAATAGTTATAGTCTGCATCAAAACTTTTTGAGCAAAGATAAATTTCAAGAAACTTACAGAGAGTCCAATATTTTACAGGGTTTGAACCTTGTCTTGAGGCTTGCTTGGCTTCAGACTATCATCCACCCTAACATTGGAAGCCTGGATTCTAGAGTAACTCTGTTCGTTTTGGCAGCTCTTGAAGTGATTCGACGAGGCCATTGGAACTTCTACAGGTACAGTTTTTGCTAACCAAACTGAATGCGTGAATTTCTCGTTGTGATATAAACCTGAATTTACACTAAAAAGAACTTCTGTTTCAGGCTGGAGAACGAACACCTAAACAATGCAGGGAAGTTCAGAGCTGTGAAGGCTGTTCCACTTCCTTTTCATGAAGTGGAAGAGGACTAACAAAATAGGCCATATTTGCAGCAAGTTCTAGGGATTCAGAACTCCAAACAGTTCAGATGTAACACCAACTAATGTTAGAAAGCATGCACTACACTATTATAATTCGATTCATTTTTTGGTGTGAGGAATAAAGGGCATTTCACATGTTCAGTTTGGAGAAGTTATATGCAAATAACAAGCACTATATACATAGAATACAGGGTTCCAAATTAGTTTTCCAAGTAAGAATTGATACTGATATCGTGTGAACTGAAGTAAATTCACATCACCAGAAAATCTAAGCGGTCAAAAGTAGCTGCTCTACAATATTTCTTTTGGCCATTCCATCCATTTTGTAATTTAGTTTGCCTGGGAAATGTAACTATATCTAGTTAATGAAAGTTCCATCATGAATACCTCAAAAGAGGTTAATCAAGGATCATTATCTGACTTGCAAAATTTGGAATTGATTTATCAGTTACTTACAAGTTACAACAGAATTTCACACATCATCCCAGTACTACTGTATATTCAGTAATCAAGTTCCAGTACTTCAGAATTCAGATTGAGAATGGCAAGAACATACGAAACCCTGGCATAAAGTCATACTGATCTTGTACACTGACCTAACTTTAAGAGCTGCGTCTCTTTTACCCCATATCTGTTAAAAAAAAGTACCATACTGCAAGTTAATTTAGGAACCAGAAAGCATATGCAAGAAGAGCTCGACTACACTCATACTGACCTCACATTGCAGGTGAAAGCAGAAGGTATTGAAGCCTTGATATCGCATTTGCTTTCACTGATGACTGATGAGCATACATCTCTATATTTTCAATATCATCAAAAACTCAGCTGACAATACACAAGAAAGTATGACTATATTGTACACAGTTGTAAGTACTGTGTGCAGTTTGTCAGCACCATAGAATATCTCACCATCAAGCAAGAGACATTGCAACCATGTCCTGTGCCCTAGAAAGGATAATAATCTGATCCTTTGCATCAAGTCATTTTCCAAGTGGAGATATGGCATAGGTCAGTCTCTTTGAGGCATGACAACACGGTGTTAGGATGGTGCCACATTTGAGTTAGGCATGTTTGACTCTCCGTGGCAGCTATTTGGTTTGAGGCATACCACAGTTTCCTGGTGTTGGTGACGACGGCCGAATGGCATTGTTGGCGGTGCTAGTTCGGAGGTGATGGAAGTAGCGGCGCCAATTGTGTTGGTGATGATGAGCGTCACCTCGTTCGCTCCTCCATCTTGGCCAAGGTCACACCGGTGGGGTTGCTATCAAGGCGCCGGATTGGTGGAACACTCCTTGCTCTGGCATGGCTTCTCTCTCGGAACACCAAGCATCTTTTCAAGCATCTCAATCATACGACCCAAGATGTCGCCGATTGTCATGGAGTCGAAACCCTCATTGCCGACATGGTAGAAGGGACAACGATTGGCTCACGATACCAAATGTTGTGGTCGTTGGTTGGGTATGGGTCCGAGGACCGGTAGTAGGGCACTCGCCTCATCTAACCGCCGGCAAGGCTCTTCCCTGTCGAGGTAGCGAGGCTCTGAGGCTTAGTTGAACTCTTGATTTCTCATTGCTTGATTGATAATGGATACATGCTATCCCTTTTATAGGGACAGTCCGACTTGACGCCTAAGAAATAATCTATAAGGAAACCTATCAATCCAATCTAATCTTTCCAACTATTAAAAGTAACTTTCCTAATAATTAAGATCCTATTCCTAACAACAATTAGATAAATAAGGAATCCCAAATAATCTACCTAATCAACTATTCTTTATTCTAGGAAACAAATCAGCGTGTATGGGAAACAATGTGCTACAGTACCATTGGGTACTGTTCACGCGCTGCTACAGTACCCACGGTACTGTTCACATGTCTCCTGCGGCTCCTTGCGTCTTTCTCCATAACAGTTTCCTAGCATCCTACCCTGCTTGTCATAGACACATTGCTTTGCCAAAATTTGCCTAACTTTTGGCTACCAAATTGGAAGCCACAAAAAGTGTGGCTTGCCACACATTAGCAAGAAATTTGTGGCAAATGGCGGCATCCATTCAAACAGCCCCTACATGTTACTCATGGATATCTCCTCCGTGAAGTCAGACAATTTCACACGATTGAGTCCATTATGTTTCACAACAACACATCACCAATCTTACATTACTCCAACGAATATATCATCTGAAAATTCTTGTGCATCAACCCAGCTACTTCCAGTTTCCTTTCTTACTCGCTGGAAGTTGAATACAGTACAATTCCTGGCTTTCTCGTCCCACATGTCAATTGAAGCATGAATGCTGGATAATATAATGTATGGTGAAGGATCCTCTGGTCTTATTTCCAGAATCTTCTTTGCTGCTAATCTTCCTAACTCCACATTACCGTGAACCCTACATGAAGCTAGCAAAGCTTCCCACACCAGCTGGTCTGGTTGACAAGGCATGGCATCAATGAACTCCACTGCGTCACAAAATCTTCCAGCATGGGCAAATAGATCAACCATGCAGGTATAATGCTCCATCTTGGGCTCCACATTGTACTTGGTCTTCATCTGTTTGAAGTACTCACATCCTTCTGCAACTAGGCCCATTCAGCTGCAAGATGATAACAGCCCAACAAAAGTGTAATCATGTGGACACACCGCTTCTTCTTGCATCAGGTCAAATAGCTGAATGGCTGCCACCTCATTGCCATGCTGTGAAAAACTTGTGATAAATGCATTCCATGAGACAATACCTCTGTTCCTCATTGAGTTGAAAATCTTTAATGCAATCCGAACACTTCCACACTTGGCATACATGGTTACAAGGGCATTCTCCACAGAATTGTCATCATCAATTCCTAACTTCACCGACCTTGAATGAATTTGCCATCCAGCAGCAACGTTTGTGATGCTAGAACAGGCTCGTAGCACACTGGTGATGCAAAAGACTGGACATCCTAGCCCTTTCCAAAGCATTTCCCTAAAGAACAAGAGTGCCTCCTGAGCAAGATCATTCTGCACATAGCAAGTTAACAATGCAGTCCACGATATGATGTCCTTGTTTTCCAACAGATTAAATACAATCTCTGAACTCATGATATCGCCACATCTGCCATAAACAGTGACGGTAGCATTCAGCAGTAAAGTATCCAGCTTGAAGTAAGTCTTTATAGCATAACAATGAACCTCCTTAGCCACTCTCAGCTGCCCTAATGATGAACAAACCTGCAGCAGGCTAGTTATAGCTGACTGGTCAATTGCCATATTTTCCATTATCATCTCCCGAAAAATCTCACCTGCCTCCATGTTGCATCCATTCCGTGCATAAGCTACAAGTAGCGAAGTCCTAGAGAATGCATCATGCCTTATTCGACAAGCCAACCTAGCTATCTCATCCACTCCACCGCATCTACCATACATTGCCATAAGGGCAGTTCCTAAAGCAGGATCAACCTCAGTCCCCATCTTCACCAAGCAACCATGAACTTGCTTCCCACCAGGGAGCAACTCAGGTGCATCAAACACCTTCAGGATGCAAGAAAATGTCGCATTTGTTGGCCAAACCTTCAAGACCAACATCTTCTTGAACAGGACAATTGCTGCATCATGGTGACCTGAACACCCGTGGTTGACAAGGCAGGCGATCATGCTCGTCCAACTCACGACACTCCTCTGCGGCGCGAGCGCAAATGCCTGCCATGACGAGTCCACGTGCCCGCACTTGGCGTACATGTCGACCAACGCCCCCGCAACACTCTTGTCCTCGTCGACACCAAACTTGACCGCGGAAGCGTGCACTTGCGCGCTCGCGAGCACGTCTTCGGCGCGGGCGCACCCGACGACCAGGGATCCGAGCGCGAACGAGTTCGGGCGGTCGCGGCTTTCGCCCCCCACACTGCGAAGCAAGTCGGAGAACAGCGAGAACGCCTCGCCGAGGACGCCGAGGCGGGAGGTGCCGGAGATGAGGACGGACCAGGAGACGAGGTTGCGGCGGGGCATTTCGTCGAACAGACTGCGGGCGTCCGCGAGGAGTCCGCGGCCGTGGTAGGAGAGGAGGAGGTTGTTGGAGAGGTAGGTGGAAGCGAGGCAGCCGAACTTGACGGCGGCGCCGTGGACGGCGCGCGGGTGGCGGCCGCCGCCGCCGCCGCGGAGGAGGGCGGCGAGGTGGTAGTGCATTGGTGCCTGGCATCGGCCTCACGCTCGCCTCTAGTCTGTTGTCCCGCGTTCCAGCCTTCGCGGCGTGCAGGCCACCTACTAAGGCCCTCTTTGGTTTTGTCGAGTGCATTGGTGCCTGGCATCGGCCTCACGCCCTCGCCTCTAGATGAACTGTGATGTGTTTGGTCCCGCGTTTTGATATCATAATTTGGTATTGTTGGTTGCAAAAATATGCCTATTATCAAGACATGATCAAGGATATTTTAGACATTTCGTGCAGGCCACCTACTAAAAATACTACGCCCGTCCTCGTCTTTCGAATTTAAGTTTTAACAAGGTCCAAATGGCATCTAATGGTTGTCACCTAATTGTGATCAGGGTCCCGGATGAAGGAGTAGATTTTTTTTAGAATTTTAGTAATTTGTTTTTTGTTGAGTATTTAGACCACATGGCATCTATTTTAGTACATAATAGATTAGATGTCTGGCAAAGATTTCCAAACACTCCTTTCATAGATTTTTTTTTTATAAGACGTGGACGTATTTCAATATTCAATTTGTAATTTTTCACCAACAATTAGTCGAACAATATATGACTTTAGTGATATAAAGGTAGTATCATTAGATCCGTACTTCAAAATATATTCATATGAGCATGGTTTTGTAGTTACTAATAATATATTTAATATATTCAGACTTTTTGAAGAGTTCCAGGTTGTAAAATGGATATTTTCTATAATTTATGTAGGACTAAAGAGAATAATGTGCTGAAAGGGGGGAACACAAAACTAGCCATACTACAAACTCAAGGACTGATGTTGGAAATATGTCGCAATATAAATATAAGTCACAGAAGAAAAGCTAGATCTACAAAGAACACCCGGTAGTTAGCTGATAGTTCTGTAATGTCAGAGGAGCAAAAATAATTATACCTTATAGAATTCAAACTTTCATCACATGTAAATCACAATTTCCATATCGACATTTCGGCGCAGCTAATTAACTAATACGGAAACTCTACTACCTGACATAATCAACATATGTACACGAGTGAAGAAATGACAACCAATGAACCCTACCTCAAAATTGAACACCATCAACACAACTAAACACAACAATGTACACAAGATTGACATCATCTGGGACCAGAGAGCCGCACAGCTGAAAGTAAAGCGTCGCTGTTGTAGCCTGACATCCCCGAGGACGTGCCCTCCTCACTGCTCGATTTGAACGCATTTGCGTAGAGCCTGGATCCAATTTGCGAGGATACCGGTGGCTGGGGCACGTCGCAGACGCCTTCAAGCATCTGGGCAACCTTTGACATGGATGGTCGCTGATAGAAATCCTCCTGAATACACCACAGAGCAACCTTGATTGCGATCTCCACTCGGCTATCCTTGTCGTTGTACTTCAGCTTGGCGTCAAAGATGCCTCGAAGATCACCTTCCTCCAGCTTCTTGAAAGCGAACGTTGGGAAATGAGCTTTCTCTGAGCCTTCCACAGGATCGAAGCTCTTCCTCCCGCTGATTATCTCAAGCAGAACCATCCCGTAGCTGTACACATCGCTCTTCTCTGAGATGGCGTAGTTGGTGATCCACTCAGGCGCAAGGTAGCCCCGCGTTCCTCTGAGTGTTGTGAAAACATGGCTCTGCTCCCTGGTCATCAACTTGGCAAGGCCAAAGTCAGATACCTTTGCAAGGAAGTTGTCATCAAGTAGAACATTCTCAGGCTTGATGTCGCAGTGAACGATCTTCGACTCGCAGTCCTGATGGAGGTATGCCAATCCCTTTGCCGTTCCAAGTGCAATGTTAAACCTTGTATCCCAGTCTAGAAGGGAAGCATCCTCTTTAGTATGGAAAATCCACCTATCCAGCGACCCCTTGGCCATGTACTCATATGCAAGAAGCCTGTGTGACCCCTCGGCACAAAAGCCTCGGAGTTTGACAAGATGGATGTGGTGAATGCTGCCAATGATTGTCACCTCAGAGCGGAATTCTTTCTTCCCTTGGCCTATGCCCTCCAGCTTCTTCACAGCAATGCGGCTGCCATCTGGGAGCGTTCCAAGATACACAGATCCGAACCCTCCCTGGCCAAGCTTGTTAGAGAAGTTGTTTGTTGCATCCTGGAGCTCCCTGTAGGTGAACCGCATTGGTGCTCCAGATATCGTCTGCAGAAATCCGTCATCTTCTGATGAACCAGCCTCATGTTCTGAGGGTGGACGATGCCTCTTCCTCCGGTAAATGCAGAAACCAACATAAACAAGGATCCCTATAACAGCCAAAGTTCCAACTACAATGAGGACAATAATGATGGTGAACCTCCCACTGCCACTACCACTCCCACCTTGCCCTGAGGCAGTGTTACCGCTTGATAACTTGATGAAAGATGCAAGACCAGTTGTACTTCCACCTTTCTGTTGCAAGCTACCAATCTGGTTGAAAAGGAAGCAATTGCCTGAAGTTTGGTAAAAGAAAACAGCAATGCATGAGCAGTTGCCCATGCAAGCATTCTTGCATCCTGTGAGGTTTGTCTTAGACACAGGCGAGATGAAGCTAGTCCCGATATATCCAACTCCACTGTCCAGCTTAGCTAGCTGAAACTCCTCTTTTGAGTTGCATGGTGATATGACACCGGGGTTGCAGTTTGCGAAGGAGCCAAGGGCTGAAGGGCACTGGCATCCTGTCCCACTATTGCAAATGGAGTACGGCTTGCAGTGGGCTGGCATGTCACATGAGTCCTGCGGAACCGTGATCAGGAGAGTATTCCCGCCATTCCCACTCTGCAGCATATGGAAGGCAATCAACCCTTCATTACCTAGGACAGCAGCCAACGTGGTGTTGGCATCGTTTGACTGTGCAACGACGAGCTGTGACAGAAGCGACCCTGATTGATCATAAAAGGACCAAGAAGTTGAACTGAGCTTGGCAGAGTAGATGTTGTTGCCATTCTTGTTGACGATTATCCTGCTATCCTGCTGCGCAGACCAGTAAGGTTGTGGTGTCTGGAAGCTTGCATACAACATCATGTTCCCGGATTTGATCTGAAGTGTATAAGTCATGTTATTTGTGTTGGACTGGCTCACCAGTGTCATCCCGTCAATGAAACTCTGGCCAGACAGAAGTGTGTTTGTCGGATAGCTGAAACTTTGCCAGAGAGGAGAAGAGCTGTCTTTCCCAAGCACTACTAGATTGCCGGAATCGAGCAGCTGCATAGAGGTGGCCCCCTTGCCAGAGATATTGGCAATCCATACATTGGAGCCAGCAGACTGCAGGTAGGCATTACCATCCTTGTTGAACACGAACCTATCCGAAAGAGAAACAGGAGAGTTAGCATTGGCAGTCCAGACAATAGAGCTGCTGGCCTTGTGGACCACTGCAAGAAGGTAGGATGTGCTGTCTGACACACTACTGGTGACAAAACCAAAGCCAAAGACAGAACCATTGGAGAGCAGAAAGATTCCATTGTTATCGATGTATTCCATTTCCGAGCCACTGAACCCTGGCAGGAGAACTTGTTTCTGAATACTGCTGCTGCACATTATCCAGAGGTTGGCTATCATAAGCATCCACAGCATGACGAGGCAGATCGAACAGCTGCGGCGTTTGCTGCACGATTCCATGCATATACAAGAAAAGCCCTTCCAGTTGGCAATCTTCAGATACCATCCAGTAATTAACGTCATCTGAGGTGTTCACAATGAGGATAATTAGAAGCTCAGTTGGGAGAGGAAATATTGGAGTCTGTAGACTGAATGATATAGTTTTGCACGCTGCATTCTGCAGCATTTATTTTGATATGTTTTTCTCAATAACTTGCATGCGAATGAAGTAGCAAGCATGCAAAATGCTACGAGGTGTCTCAAACAGGTTGGTCATGATCGCTGCAAATATAGGGTATTTGGAATGTACTGTTAAGTACCTGATTTTTTATGCAAGCCAATAACAAAAGGTATTCAATTGCTGGTGGCAGACTCCATGTCGTAGCAGAAGCAGGTGGACTATTGGATTAACAACAGTTGTAGTACAGTAGATGAAATGTACCGCAAAAATATCTATGGGATTGACAACGATTATGTTATTCCGAGAAGTATTCATTTGTATGAATGCAAAGTAATGCAGCTAATTGATGTTGATGCTTGAGAAGCTGTGTTGTCAGCTAGCTTTCCGAGCAAGAGTGGAAAGCATGATAATAAGGCCTTCTCTTCTGTTCAAGCAAAAGGCATCAATCTACATTGTTTTCAAGAACTTCAACATGAACTAGTTAATTCTTTGAGCACCATGGCCTTTTGCACAAAAAAGAGGTCAACACCTTGAGATGACACTCTTAGTTCAGAGTTGAACACTCTCGGGCAGATATTTTAATAGACTTCAACAAGATATCATAACACTGTTAGCAAGAACGATTGGGAAGAGAACTCAATATACTACCTGAAGTGGGACTTATTCCTGATGAAGCTTTTTCTTGGTTCCTTCAGCTCCTCTGCAAACATTTGACAGTTTGGCGCGGTCCGAACCTGGCTATCTTCAGAAACATATAAAGAATGAGTAAAACAACATTAATCAGAAAAGGCATTTCTCTCAAAAGAAATAAATCACAAAAGGTACCTCTCACCCCATCTGCAAGCAAACTCCAACTAGGAAGTATCAAAACAATAAACTAGAAAGTAGTTGTATCAATTCCTTTTGATTAATACCAAAGTGTAGCATAGCTTGCTGATAAAAAAAATATCCCTATGAGATATATATATATATATATATATATATATATATATATATATATATATATATATATATATATATATATATATCGCGCAGAGACACCTAACATCCCACCAAAGTCAATTCTTCCTTTTCCTTTCTATTGCTCTTCACAAGAACAGGCTTTCAAAGTTGAAACTGATTTCGTTCTTTCTTTCTTTTTCAATTTTTTTTCTTCTACTCCAAACTACGAATTAATCTGAAAGTGAAGCGTGCAGTTACACTCCCAGAAGAGAATTAAGCTCATATGGGCAAAAAGTAAAGCCGTGGCACAATCATCTACATTTCCATTACAAAGAGAATTCGGACCCAGCCAAACCATACCAAAATCAACTTGGACAACCTAGAAACTAACTAAATCCCTCGTTCTTTTCTTGCTTGATTCGAGCCTAAATCCACAAAATTCCACTGCAAAGCACTCTCGAAACTCAATTTCTTAAAAGAGAAGAATCACCTGAACAGGAGCCAAAAAAATTCCTCCTGCTCCAAGAACAAGAAACACACAGAGTGGGGCAGACCCAAATCACAGAGCATGCTAAACCAGCAAGAAAGATCCAGGAAAAGAAAAGGAAACAAGAAACAAACGGGAACAGCAAGAACTCAGGACCTGAAGAAGAAGAGAAGCTGTCACCTCAGCTGGGACAATAAAGGAGGACGACGAAGGCGAGCGCTGACAAAAAGATTTGATGGGACTGTCGTGCGAGGAGTGGAGGGACTAGAGGTGGAGGACGAAGTGTGTAGTTGGTGGGCAGAAGCAGTAGGAATAACAACAAGCGGGGCGGTGGATGGAATATGGATGGATGGATAGATGGATCATGGAAGCAAGTGGTAATACTAGTTTAATTTTTTCTCTTTCTTTCTTTCTTTAAGGCGATTAGCTTAGCCTTTATTTGTTTAGCGTGTACGGCCACGCTCTGAGCAACAGAGAGATTGATCGGCCAAAAGGATACGCTCACGCTACGTCTATGAGATATGAATGAATTATTTACGGCATAAAATATTCATGATTTGTTCGTGCATTATATTTTCTACATCTTCAGATCCCATGCTAAGGCCACGTACTGTCCCCTCCCAAATCATCGATTGCAAAATACTAATCAAAGACAGAAGAGAAGTGAGCCGCGATCGAAGCATCGAGGGAAAGAAGACTACAACTATTCTTTAAAAATTAACACCACTGCCTCGTCAATCTGTCGTCAAATCAGTTTCCCGGGAAAAAAAAAACTCTCCCGTATGTCAGTGCCTGAGTGGATCCAAAATTTCACATCTGGTCTGTGCACCAAGCAATACGGATCTTCTTTGTCCACGTTAATAGATGAGTCGAACCGAGTCGGATGGGTGAGCTGAGCCGAAGCAGCAAGTGGACGAATGCATGCAGGCATCCATTGGAGTCTCAAGGAGCAGCGAAGCATGTTTCGTTTTGGGCCTTTTTTGGTTTCTCTTGGGGTTGCCTTTTTTGAGCTGACGTGGACGTGGAAAGGTTGATGGATGTTGATTCTCATCTTCTCCAGGCCAGAAGGCAAGGGAAGGGAGGGGCCGCGAACCAGTTGCTGTTGGCTTCCTTTCTTCTTTCTTCTATCTCAACGTCGCCGTCGTCCGTTTCTTTAGATGTCTGTGCAGAGTCACCCACATCATTTGTTGGATATTTTGATTGTTTCTTCTTCTCCTAGGGAACATTTTTTTATTAATTAACTTATTTTTTAATTTATTTCTATTATTAACCTCTCGCCAACTTTATTTTTAAATCTAACCCTTTTGGCCACGCCATCACTCGTGACGTGGCAACACAATACTGTCACGCTATAGGATAAGTCTAGCTAAATAGCACTTCTTGTCACGCTGCTGGTGGTGGCGTGATCAAACAACAGTCACGCAAGTGGTGGTGGAGTGACAGGATTTTACCACGCTATGTTGTTGACGTGACAATGTTGTTTTGTCACGTCATGCAGAATTAAAAATAAGTTAATAATAAAAATGAGTTAATTAATAAAAAAATTCCCTCCTAGGCCAGTTGAGACGACACTCGATATTTTCTTTTTCTAAGAATATATTTCACAATTTTTCGATGAGAGTTTTCATGCTAAACCGGTGTAGTGGTTTTGCATCAGTTGCACCAGATGAGTGGTTTGCACATGTAAATACTAAATTACATATAGTGGTTGTATACCATGCTTCCGTTCCATATAGTCAAAAACCATGCGGTGGTCGTTGGCGTCACCGAAGCAATTAATGTCATGCTGACTATGTAGCTCCGGATACATTTGATGGGAACCACCGATTGCTTTCATATTTGATTTGAGATCGAAAGACAAAAATCACTGATTACTTGGTGGGGTTGCACCTCAACCTCAAATCCAGTCCTACCTTAAATGAACTCTAAATAATCTCCCGAAAATGCTTTACTTAATTAATTAATAACCCTACACTCCAAGTTAATACTCCTCAACTACAAAATAGAGGTAATTCTCAGTGGTACATCTTTTGAACGTCTACATCAAATGGGCCAGGAAAAATCAAACAAGTCCACTAAAGGAGTAACATAGGCTTTCTTCAAACAAGAGAAAGGTTCACATAGTTGTATTTTTTTAAAAAAAAAAAGAAGAGAGTATGAACTATAGAGTGGACCAGACATGACCCATTCATCTTGAAAACTAGTTAATTTACTTTATGACTACAAAATCTAATTAAGCTAGCTCATTTTCCATCGTACGACTCTTCAAGCAGACAACCATGTTCACATTGCATGCATGTAGTGTTGGCCAACCAATTCTTTCTAGTAAAGCCTCCAATCTGCCAATAAGGAAAATATATAAAATCAGAGTACATTGGAGTAATATTATACTCCCATGACCATAGGTTATTGGGCAGGCTTGGCCATCATCCTATGTACTAAACATTGTTAATTACCGCTAGAAAAAAAAAGTTGATCTTGATTTCAACACCAGTACACCACCACTGTTCTAGATTAGTGATCTACCTCTAAACTAATTAATTAAGACGTGGCTTTTGACCTGTTACTTCAGTTAGGCACAGGGCAGCTCCCATTTGGATCTTCCTATGTTGGATTGGTCATGTGTGGGCAGGAATGCATCTGTGATGTATTAAAATCGTTGGTGCAACGAATTCCACCATCTTTTTGCTTGGCTTTTTGCGCTTTGCTGCCATTGTTTCAAAAGGCGATGTATGTATCTTCTTATACTTTTGTCATTTGATATTTAATTGGAAATTACAATCAAGACATTTTAGACACTTCTTCTACCTGGCTATTTCATATTGTAGTACTCGATAAATGTGCTGGGGCCACTGATTCAAAAGCCGGTTATGGAATAAAATAGGACCCTGGCCGGTACCAGTTATAATTTTTTTATTAATTAATCTTTTTTCAAATTTAATTTTAAAGTTAACATCCG
The DNA here is from genome assembly GCA_036346255.1 of Ampelocalamus luodianensis. Taxonomy (NCBI): domain Eukaryota; kingdom Viridiplantae; phylum Streptophyta; class Magnoliopsida; order Poales; family Poaceae; genus Ampelocalamus; species Ampelocalamus luodianensis. Next base: position 9,392,637 of record CM070627.1, on the reverse strand, counting down.
GCGTACTTTATTTCCAATTCTGACCGCTTTGGTCATGTCGTTATCCTTGGCGTGACCAAATAACACTGTCACGCCAGCCCGTTTCTGGGCCAACTCTTGTCACGCCACGGGTGGTGGCGTGATAGTGTTGTTTGGTCACGTCACCACTAGTGGCGTGACAAAAAAAGTGTGTTTTTACATACTTATCCTATGGCGTGATAATGTTATTTTGTCACGCCATGGATGGTGGCGTGACCAAAGGGGTCAGAATTGGAAATAAAGTGCGTTAGGGTTAACTTTAAAATTAAATTTAAAAAAAAAAGATTAATTAATAAAAAAAAGTTCTACCAGTTACCGCTACTACAACTATATATGCCAACATATGTGCATTAACGCCATCAAATAGTTTTCTAGGGCATTTATCGGCTGTCAAGAAAAACACCATCGGAAAAGTATTCATCGACGTTTAGGCAACTGGGGCGTTTTCAAGCACCCTATCCTTCTAGTTTGTATGACGCTTACATGTGCCCTGATTTGTCCTTGTCTACTAGGGCATATAAAATCGCCAAAATCCATACTTTCCGCGGCATATTAGTATTTTACCTGACACATTATGTATGAGAATTATTTTTTGCTTAACAGTTCAAATTCGATCTATATTTTTTTGAAATCATTAAGAAGGTTAATAAATTCATCTTCAGCTTTATTAGCATTATTGTAATGCAGTCATGGTGCTTGGCCTGTGGCAGCAGATTTCAGAGTTTATGGGCTTGGTCCATATATAATTCTAAATAAATCCTAGAAAAATTCCAAAGGAATACTCGTATATGGTAGAAGGTGGGAAGTTTAGTACCATATTGCTAGTCTAACTAGGAAGAGACCAATATATAAGATGGAGTTAGTCTTATCTAGTTGAAGTAAGCAAAAGAAGAACACATGCACACGCTTGCTCGCCTCGCCATTGCCATCGCCCAGTTGGGTGTGGAGCTACTACTTCTTTTTGCACCTCAACACCATGCATACAATTTAGAAACTAAATTTTGAATTACATTGTTTCAATGGGGCTTTTATGGCACACATTAACTGCGTTTAAAACAGAGAAATGACAACAGTTTCTTTTGCTTACTGCTGGTTCTATATGAGGGAGAGAAGTCTCCTCTCATAAGTAGAACAAAGAGAGATCAGTACCGTTTTGTTGCACTGTTCCTCTGTGTTGTGCAACCTTGGCTTCTCGTTCTCTTCTTTAGCGTGCACCGACATGGGGAGAGCAGTGTCTCCGAAGCCATTGTCTCTCGTGATCCTACAATGGTTGGGGCGAATCAGGTTTTCGAGAAACATTCTCGCAACTTCTCACGGCTTCCTCCTTCTCCATCATCCTTTGCACGCCGTCTTCTTCGCATCAGACTCTACCACGACTTTCGTCAGAGCGATTCTCTGTAAGTCACGGTGATATCATTTGATATGGCTAGGCCTTGCTTCCTAGATATTTGTCATGTTAAAATATTGATGCCTACTTCTGTTAGTAGTGTTCTTGTTCTAGGCTTTGTCTTGTTAGTACATATATATAAGATAGATATATTTGAGTTGATGATCATGCTAATGTTCATAGTCCCAAATATGCCTAGTATATATGCTGTTGTTGATTCAATTATTATTTTAGGAATTATAATAATCACAAAAATGCATTTTAAGCGTGTTGTCTGACCAGCTTTTTGATGTGTATATGCACATAAAGAACACTGCGGATCTGTAGCATGACTCGAACACAAGTTCGCTACCTGAGATGCTAGACATGAATTGTATGTTATGGAGCAATATCATGATTACAAATGGTTTATAATTGTTCTGTAGTCGAGCAGGCTCATAAAATACAATTCGTTGTGAGGGAACTCGCCCACCTTGGTTGTCAATTGCCTGACAAATTTATGGCTAGGGGTACTATTGCCAAATTGCCTCCAACTTGGAGGAATTTCACCACATCTCTAAAACACAAGAGGCAAAACATTTCCATTGAGGATCTGGTTGCTAGTCTTGATGTTGAAGAGAAGGCTTGAACAAAGGATGTGACACCAATGGTGCAAGAGGGACAGTCTAGAGTGAACATCATGCAGCGTATTGATAAAGAGAAATGCAAGGTTGTTTCGGCCACCAACTTCAAAAGGACCAACAACAGTGAGAAGAATGTGAACATGAAGTATATTACTTGCTTTGTTTGTGGTGAGACTGATCATTGAGCCAAGAAATACCGCAAACAGATGAGCAAGAAAAATCATCCCATGTAGAAGAAGTATGCTAATGTGATTATTGGCGAGGCCGAAGCATCTAGGTATGGTAATTTACCTAGTGTCTTTTTGGCATGTCCATCTACTGATTGGTGGATTTACACTGGGCAAATATTCATATATGCACTTATGCATCTATGTTTTCTTCTTACCAAGTCGCACAGGGTTCTTCCGTCTTAATGGGGAATGGGTTACATGCTTCTGTTCTTGGTATTGGCACAGTAGATATGAAATTCACTTTGGGAAATATCATGCACTTGAAGAACGTGCAGCATGCCCCTATAATAAATAAGAATCTCATCAGCGGTTCCCTTCTATGTCGAGATGGGTTTAAATTGGTATTCGAGTCGAATAAAGTAGCCGTGTCAAAATTTGGACTCTTTATTAGAAAAGGCTATGAGTGTGGAGGCTTGTTCCGCTTATCCCTTTCAGTTTTTTGTAATAAGGTTGTGAATCATATTTATGACTCAATGAATGGTGGTGATGCTAATGTGTGGCACTCACATTTATGCCATATAAATTTTGGTTGTATGTCTCGGCTTTCTAGTTTAAATTTAATTCCTAAATTTTCTATAGTCAAAGATTCCAAATGCCAAATATTTGTGCAAGCGAAGTAACCTTGAAAAGCATCACAAGGCTGTGGAGGAAAGAAATTCGGCAAATTGGAACTCATACATTTAGATTTGTGTGAGATGAATGGTATAGTGACAAAAGGAGGGAAAAGACATTTCATGACTTTAATTGATGATGCAACTAGATACTGCTATGTGTATTTGTTGAAAACAAAGGATGACGCATTAAACTACTTTAAAACTTATAAAGCTAAGGTTGAGAATCAATTAGACAAAAAGATTAAAATAATTAGGTCCGATCGTGGTGGATAGTATTTTTCTAATGAGTTCAATCAGTTTTGTGTGGAATATGGTACTATCCATGAAAGGATATCTTCCTATTCATCCCAATCTAATGGGGTTACCGAAAGAAAGAACTACACCTTGACTGACTTGCTGAATGTCATGTTAGATACCGCGGGTATGTCTAAGGCATGGTGGGGAGAGATTGTGTTGACCGCGTGTCATATCTTAAATAGAGTCCCCACTAAAAATTGTGAGGTAACTCCGTATGAAGGTTGGAAAGAGAGAAAACCAACACCGACATATTTGCGTACTTGGGGTGCTTGGTGAAAGTCAATGTTTTAATAACTAAAAAGCGTAAACTTGGACCTAAAATAGTGGATTGTATCTGTTTAAGATATACTCATCATAGTAAAGGTTATAGGTTTCTAGTAGTTCAATCTGGGATATCTGATATGCCAATCAATATGATAATAGAATTCTGAGATGTTACTTTCTTTGAAAATATTTTTCCTATGAAGAATTCATATAACTCTTCTAGTCAAACAAATTATTTAACTTCTAAACCTACCGCTCCAATTGAGTATATTGAACACACACACACGAACACGTACATGAGAAATATGACAGTGTTGTAGCTCCTTGAAGAAGCAAGAGACAAAGGATTGCAAAATCTTTTGGTGATGACTTCACTGTGTATCGTGTGGATGATGTTCCCAAATCTATTTCAGGGCATATGCATCTCCTGATGCAGAGTACTAGAAGGATGCAGTTCATAGTAAAATGGATTCCATTGTCACTAACAAAATTTAGGAAGCCATCGATCGTCCATTTGGTTGCAAGCTAGTTGGATGCAAGTGGGTGTTTAAGAAGAAGCTTAGGCCTCATGAGACAATTGAAAAGTGCAAGGCTAGTCTTGTGGCTAAAGGTTATACTAAAAAAGAAGGTGAGGATTTCTTTGATACTTACTCACCTATTAGCAGATTAACCACTATTTAAGTACTACTATCTTTGGCTGCCTCACTTGGTCTTATTGTCTATCAAATAGATGTAAAGACAGCTTTCCTCAATGGAGAGTTGGATGAGGAAATTTACATGGATCAACCTAATGGATTTGTAGTACCTGAATAAGAGGACAAGGTATGTAAGTTATTAAAATCTCTATACAGCCTCAAACAGCCACCTAAGCAATGGCATGAGAAGTTTGATAGAACTTTGATATATGTAGAATTTACAGTAAATGAGGTAGATAAATGTGTATACTATTGCTATGGTGGGGGTAAAGAAGTAATTCTATGTTTGTATATTGATGACAAACTTCTCTTTAGGACAAACATTGATGTGATTAACGAGAATAAGTCATATTTATCCCAAAGTTTTGACATGAAATATCCGGGAGAGGCTGATGTTATTTTAAACATCAAGTTGATCAAGGATGAGAACATGATTACCTTGCTATGATCTCATTATGTAGAGAAGGTCTTGAGCCATTTTGACTATATGAAAAGCAAGCCCTCTCCAACACCCTATGATCCTAGTCTAATACTTCAAAAGAATCGAAGACTAGGAAATGGTCAATTAAGGTACTCTCAGGTTATTGGTTCACTCATGTACTTAGCTATTTGAAAGGTATAATGAGTTACGAAATTCATTATACTGGATATCCTGGTGTATTTGAGAGATATAGTGATTTCAATTGGATTTCTGATGCTAATGAGATAAAGACGCGAGTGGATATGTATTCACTCTAGGCGGTGCTACCGTCTCATGGAGGTCTTGCAAACAGACTATATTGACGACGTCAACCATGAAGGCAGAACTCACAACATTAGATACAACCACTGTTGAGGCAGAATGGTTGCGATGGATTTATCGGTGGTTGAAAAACTAATTCCAACTATCCTTATGTACTGTGATAACTAAACAATTATCATAAAGGTAACAAGTGCAAAGGATAATATGAAATCCTCAAGACATGTGAAAAGGCGGTTGAAGTTTATTAGAAAATTGAGAAACTCTAGAGTGATAGCTGCGGATTATATCCAAACAGCTAAAAATCTAGCAGATCCCTTTACAAAGGGACTATCACGGAATGTTATTGAAATTGCATCGAAGGAGATGGGATTGTGACTCACGTGAGTTACACATAGTGATAACCCAAACCTATGTGATCGGAGATCCCATGAAATAGGCCTTGGTAAAACCAAATTATTTGGGTAACAGTAGAGTACATTCTTACTTTATATCTCACTCCGTTGGAGATACAATACTCTAATTACAGTAGGGTAGGATGACTTTGTCTTATTATGTTCTGAGGTTTAACAACAAAATACCGTCCTACAGGGTAGTCATGTAAGAACACACTTATATGAGCCCGACTATTGATCGCAGTCCATGAGATGTGGGTGATCTCTAAAGAGCTTATGAAGAGACATAGGAGTATGACCTATATGCTCCATGCGACGTAACACCCCAGCCTGACAAAGGCCTAGAATGCTACTAAACTAACACTATAACCATTTAATGATTGATACAATTCTCTAAAATCCGACAGAACCTCCTTTGTTTAGTTACTAAACCGGAGGTCCCAACCTTTAAATGTGATATAGTTAAATAATCCAACATCCAACATCAACAAGCGACCACCAAAACTATACTAATCAACACTATATCAATCATAGCAAGCTAAAAACTACAAGCAAAAACAAAAGGACATCCATGATCCTCTAATCAACTCTATTATAAATTATTCCAAGCAGATAGAGTAATCATAAAGAATTCTTTAAGTAAGTTTCTGATCTACTAAATTATCATTATATCAATTCAAATGTGAGTAGTTTGTGCCATTGTGCAACCACTCTAAGTCTTACTCCCTCCCATGCATGCCGTTCTTGTAAAGGGGTACCTAAAAACACAACAACAGCAAGAGTGAGTACAAAGACTCAGCAAGTACAATAAATGACAATAATAACATAAGCAACTCTAATCATCAAAATCCATCTACAGTCTCTATTATAAACATGTCAAATGCTCATGCTATGCAAGATGCTCAAGTGCACTTTATCTTTCTCTTTCACTTTTGTATTTTACCGGTAATGCAAAGTATGCAACCGTCCCTGCATACCCATGCCTCTGCCTTCATAGCGCGAGGACCAATTGCCCAATACTCCGCAAGTAAAGGGGACCTCAAGCCCACACTCCACAAGTGTGGGGACCATAAGCCCATCGTTTTCATGATGGTGACCTTTTTTCAATGCCCACATTCCACGAAAGTGGGGACCTCAAGCCCGTCATCTACATGACGGGGACCTCGAATATGCATAGACACCACGTGACCAAGCCTCCAATATGATAGTATGATGCACATGAACAAAACCTTAAACTATCATAAATTTGTATTCACAACAACGTCATACATTAATAAACTTATTCATACTTCCAGCATTCATCATCGTTTGACATTCATAGCATTCTATCATCCATGAATAACACATATATTCATAATACTAGCAAACATTAACAATCACACATGAATAACAATTAATCGTATCTCCAGCATTCACCATCCTTAATCATACATATCACACTATCAACCATGTATAGCTAATACGTATCAAAATACTAGCACTCTCTATCAACCATTCATAATTATTCTATCAACCAGAGTACTTGCCTTAACCGCGTGAGAACGGAGGATGTGAAGAGGGTTCTGCCTCCGGGACCAATCCCCCACCTAAATTCATTTAAAACATACTAAGACAACAATGAAGTACCAAACAAACTATAAAAGTAAGCACGAACTAGCAATAACTCGAAACGCGACCCCGACTTCAAATTCCAGAATGCTGAAATGACCCCTCAGGGAACAGTCATGTTCAAAAATTCGTATCTTTTAGTATATTAGTCCAAATGAGGTGAGCTTGGACTTCATTGAAAGGTTATCAAATTCCCCAACTAAACCTAGTTGGTGAGACTTCCTGATTCGGCCAACTACTACCCCTATCAAGCCAATTAACAGAACATCGTTTTCACGTCAGGTTCTCTGGACAGTACACTAAAACTGTAATAATTTTTAGCTCGTTTGTCCACACTTCGCGTTCTTGAGCTTCTCTGAAAGCTATGACAAATATCTACAATGTTCGTTATATTGAGCTCCTCAGATTCTCCCTTTAACAGATCGAACAAGACAGATTACTAAAACCCATCAGATTACCGAGAGATTCGCAGAACAGTCCCACCAATTAATTCATAACTTCTGCTACAGATGTCCAAATTTTGCGATCTAATACTTCATCGAAAGCTAACAACGTCCTCTACAATTCTCTAGGAGAAGTCCAGAGCTAACTCTGCCCGCAACTAAAACAAAACGACGATCTAACACGAACTGTCCTGAAGAAACAGAAATACCGATATTGCCAAATCGCGAAACTATACAACTAATTGAACGGGATCATGGGTTACCCTTGGAGAACGACATGACGAACGCGGAGACCCAGCGAGGCTCCTTCCTTTCCTTCCTCTTTTCCTTTTCCCCTTCTTCTTCCTTCCTCTCCTTCTTTTCTCCTCTTGGCATGGCAGTAGGAAAGCGGATTGCTACAGTACCCGGATTGCTACAGTGCGGTGTGCTACAGTACCTTAGCGAAGTTACTATAGCAACCATAGGGTTTGGTCTCCCCCACTTGGGCTATGGGCCGGCGGCCCACTACTCTCCTCAACTCACTAAATTCTGAAATTTCACTCTTAAATACCTCTTCTAATCCCTCAATTATTTATTTAATTAAATAGGGTATTACATTCTACCCCCCTTAAACAGAATTCGACCCCGAATTCTACTCACCGCTCTACTCGAAAAAAACAACTACAACCGAAATTAATCGCAAGTAACACGTACCCGATGTGAAAAATTCTGAATATAGCTCGCGCATGCATGACTCGAACTCCCAAGTCACTTCCCTCTTGTACTTATGGGACCACATCACTTTGTTGGATTCCAACATTTTACACCTCAATGCTCGTCTCGACCTTATCAGGTACACTCAATGAACGGGACTCGAACGTATGGTTTTACTCGTGGTTCATCGTTCCTAACGAAAACTCACACTCTAGACTCTCGAATACTCTCTCGACACCGGGTTATACAAAACGTTATGTATCCCGCGTATGGACTCGAGACGGTCCTAGCAAAATGTTAGCTTCTGAAATCAAACCAATGTACCTTGGGTCAACCATCCCTTTGGTACCAAACCAAACATTCTACACGTAACACATGAAACTCTGGTTCCAACTCTCAATCCACCTCTTCATCTTAACAAGGAGCATCTCCTTTGACCAGGGACACAAACGAACTTATTTTAAACAAACTCTTTATAAATGGAACACAACAAACAAAAAAAAACAAGGAATTCCCATCGCAACCACACATTACCAACTCTGCCAAAAGAGTCAAATCCAGAATCAAAGATTCATCACGAAAACCTTTCCACTCTCCAGTTAAGCAGTTTGCAAATAACCACCACGTCAGCCAAAAGAGAAATCACTCGAATATCCAAATCAATCATTTCCTTTATTATATTTTTTCTTGAACCGGAATGAATCACCATGCCCACATAAAGTCAACTCAAATTGTACATGATCTCCGTCATAAACACTCAGGTCAAACAAGAATCAAGATAGTACTTCTCTACTCGAAAAAAAACTTTTTTTTTCTTAGATGTTCTTTTAAGAAATAAACCTCCTCCTAAATCATGGATTTCAAATCATCACATTAACTCCTTCCTCTTAACCGACAGCCCCAAAGCGATCCTTAAACCAAAAGAACGACCACACTTATTTAGAGAGACTCTACTAATCCACAAAAGGATTCCCTTGTCTACTCCTATACCAAAGGAATTATTTTGACAAATGGTTCCCAACACCTCAATAAAGATTTTTCACCCACAATCACATCACCTCATTCTATTAAGGATAATCAACTTGAAATTCTCAGCACACATACTCATTTACTAAATCCAAAGTATTCTATCACACATTATTCAGAATCCACTTCTGTTCTTCTACTTCTACACATAATATTGGGCTTCCAAGGTTCTAGCATAAAAATACAAAGCCCACATTCAACCTCCAAGTCTCCTACAATGAATTTCTGGTATGATTGATAGGAAATCCTCAAATTCGTTTACTGAAATTTCACACAGCTCAACAATAACCTCAGTCATTAATATCAACGTTCCCCACTAATCAAGTAACCGTCCAAGGCATTTCATTTTACCAATCTTGAACCTTCACTAAACCACACTGATCAAATTCAGCTACACGACTACAATACACCCATTCGCAATACCCTCACTAAATGACTAAGATTCAAACATACTCAATCACTAGCGTCAATAAATCAATATATAAATTCTTGACCAAGCTATCCTTAGAGATAATCTAACTCCTATAGGGTTAGTCACTGAGGCCGAGTCATATTTGAAAATACTCAACTATTCCTGCTATCCCATTAATTAGCAAAACACTTAGGTTTCTCCACACCGCTATTCTCATTAAACTTCACCATCAAAACTCTTCTACACATAGTCATTGAGCAACTAAGGGTCTAGTATAGATCATCAAACCCAAATTCAATCCCCAAGGCTCCTATAAACATAATTCAAGGTAACGGATACGGAACTCTCAAATCTGATGATTAAAATTCACCTAATCGCGATACTCTAATAAATTTATCAAGAGTCCATACTTTCGTTAACTCCAATATTCCAACATGGACAAAGGTTATTGGATCAGAACTCGCCATAGGTTCCACTAGTTGTAACACTAATCAAATTTTATTTCATCGCCAAAGCATTCCATCGAATCCTCTCTAGGTGTTAAAGGTTAAAATCAAACCACTGTCTACTGCTCTTCACATAGCCTGGTTTCCAAAATCTCACCTCTATCATATATTGGTTCTCCACCAACCAGTTGCCAAATTACACATTAGAAAACTCGGCAACACAAGTTGGTTAATTCCTTTCTCAAGAAGGAAGAGACAAACTAAAACAAGTTTCAACACATAAGAAAACGTTGCCCATTGGAGTAAGCACGAGACCAAGAGAAACAGTCAAAAGGAAATGATCTCTAAAAACCAAATTACAAGTCTACTGACGAGGGCACATGTCCCATAAGAAGGGACTTTCAACCCCCAAGAATCAAAATAAAACACTGCTATGGAAAACCCAAAAAACTCTTAAGCGGTAAGAATAGGAAGGTTGCAAATTACCATACTTAACTCCAATCTCCAGTAATTATGGTACACACTTTTTCTTTGATTACAACACTACTTGCCAACACAAACCAGAAATGCCCTTAACCAAATCACATTAACCACCTAGGAACCAATCAGAACCTTTCCATACGTCACATTGCTCAATTAATTCTCTCTACTACCCAAATCATGAACTCCCAAAAGTCCACGAATACAAAACTCCGAACATTTCATTTGACTGATATTACAAAAGGCAATTAACTTACTTCCTCTCTAGAAGAATCATCACTACTACGACGAGTCAGAATCTCTTGAGGACAAACTTACTAACGTCAAGAATTATCTACCCTTATCGTCAACTCTTCCTTTTATTAAGCCCCCAAAGGCTTACCAAGATGTTACAAAACCCTTTATCATCTCATCCTCAATTGAATGTATGCCAAAATCTTATATTCTCACTACAACAACCACTTTATTTTAGAGGAAAACTATTATACGAATTAAAAGGTTATTCCAACACCCTTTCATCAAGACATACTTTTATCTGATAGTTCTACCATCATGTAAACATTGTTCATCCGTTAAATCCCATCAATTTATCTCTTAGTGATGCTCATCACCAGACATTAATAGACATTATTTGCACCTAGCAATTACTTATAATCACTAGGTATCCCCAAAAAGGTTACTTCAAGATTAGTACCCACTAAGACAATAATCTAACTCCTTTTAAACTTAACCATCCCAAAAGGTTAGATTAAACCATTGAGACTCGTTAATCCAATTTACCAAAGAAGCTTACCAAATTATCACTCTTAGTCATCGACTCAATTTCATCAACGTTCTACACCTCTTATTAACTCTATTGATTATAACTAGGTATAACCATACTCTTAATCACAGCTCCTCGAGAACTACTACAAGACACTTTCAAATTAATCACTTTCCTTTTAAGGATCTTCGTTAGGATCGATCATGCACACACTGCATATCTAACATGATAACCCATATCATATCCATTAATTGCTTTGGTTATAACCTCTCACTTAACCAAGATAACACAACACTAAAAGGTTTAACATATTCTTTCATAAAGGAAATCCATTAATCTTCAACACTCAAAATGCCCAAGAGAGATACATTGAGTCAAAGCCCCACGTACTAAAGGACTTGCAAAAGAAAGCTTTCATTACCCAAAAACATCACACAAATAAGTGGGTCAAGTTTTCCAATGAGAAAGACAAAACTCCAATATAAAGTCAAACTTGACAATCAACCAAGTTCATCAGCTTCAAGAATAACTCATCGGTTGGGAAAACAATGATTGCTTTACGGGAAAAATTAAGGCAAAGGAAACACACCAACCTTTTTCAAAGCAACCCATCAACCGCAATGAACTAATAACCCAAGAAAAACTCATCAATCTCAACTGGATGAGAGTTGACCAAATTCAAATTCAAGGAAGAGAACAACTCTTCTAAAGATACTCACTATCAACACCTGTACTAAGATATCCGAGGTAACCACTTCCCTATTCTCATATCGCGAACGGTAGTGTAACCTGGTAAAACCAAAGGTTACACCCACGACCTCAACCTCTCAACATGGGTTATCCCCACACATAATAATTATGTAATCAATTAATGAGAAATCATACTCAATTAATATTAGCAATGATCAATATGATATAGCGAAAACGTAAATGCAATGCTTTGCCCATTCCCATCCTACTGTGCACCAGTGTGTCAAATTTTAAGTTGATTAGCCATTAGCAATTTTTAATTAATCTATTCACCATGGACCTAAAGCCCGCTCTGATACTAACCGTAACACCCCAGCCTGACAAAGGCCTGGAATGCTACTAAACTAACACTATAACCTTTTAATCATTGATACAATTCTCTAAAATCCGACAGAACCTCCTTTGTTTAGTTACTAAACCGGAGGTCCCAACCTTTAAATGTGACATAGTTAAATAATCCAACAACTAGCATCAAAAAGAGACCACCAAAACTATACTAATCAACACTATATCAATCATAGCAAGCTAAACAACTACAAGCAAAAACAAAAGGACATCCATGATCCTGTAATCAACTCTATTATAAATTATTCCAAGCAGATGGAGTAATCATAAAGAATTCTTTAAGTAAGTTTCCGATCTACTAAATTATCATTATATCAATTCAAATGTGAGTAGTTCGTGCCATTGTGCAACCACTCTAAGTCTTACTCCCTCCCATGCATGCCGTTCTTGTAAAGGGGTACCTAAAAACACAACAACAGCAAGAGTGAGTACAAAGACTCAGCAAGTACAATAAATGACAATAATAACATAAGCAACTCTAATCATCAAAATCCATCTACAGTCTCTATTATAAACATGTCATATGCTCATGCTATGCAAGATGCTCAAGTGCACTTTATCTTTCTCTTTCACTTTTGTATTTTACCGATAATGCAAAGTATGCAACCGTCCCTGCATACCCATGCCTCTGCTCGCAAGCGCAGGGACCAATTGCCCAATACTCCGCAAGTAAAGGGGACCTCAAGCCCACACTCCACAAGTGTGGGGACCATAAGCCCATCGTTTTCATGATGGTGACCTTTTTTCAATGCCCACATTCCACGAAAGTGGGGACCCCAAGCCCGTCATCTACATGACGGGGACCTCGAATATGCATAGACACCACGTGACCAAGCCTCCAATATGATAGTATGATGCACATGAACAAAACTTTAAACCATCATAAATTTGTATTCACAACAACGTCATACATGAATAAACTTATTCATACTTCCAGCATTCATCATCGTTTGACATTCATAGCATTCTAGCATCCATGAATAATACATATATTCATAATACTAGCAAACATTAACAATCACACATGAATAACAATTAATCGTATCTCCAGCATTCACCATCCTTAATCATACATATCACACTATCAACCATGCATAGCTAATACGTATCAAAATACTAGCACTCTCTATCAACCATTCATAATTATTTTATCAACCAGAGTACTTGCCTTAACCGCGTGAGAACGGAGGATGTGAAGAGGGTTCTGCCCCCGGGACCAATCCCCCACCTAAATTCATTTAACATATCCCAAGACAACAGTGAAGGACCAAACAAACTATAAAAGTAAGCACGAACTAGCAATAACTCGAAACGCGACCCCGACTTCAAATTCCAGAATGCTGAAATGACCCCTCTGGGAACAGTCATGTCAAAAATTCGTATCTTTTAGTATATTAGTCCAAATGAGGTGATCTTAGAATTCATTGAAAGGTTATCAAATTCCCCAACTAAACCTAGTTGGTGAGACTTCCTGATTCGGCCAACTACTACTCCTATCAAGCCAATTAACATAACATCATTTTCACGTCAGGTTCTCTGGACAGTACACTAAAACTGTCATAATGTTTAGCTTGTTTGTCCAAACTTCGCGTTCTTGAGCTTCTCTGAAAGCTACGACAAATATCTACAACTTTCGTTATATTGAGCTCCTCAGATTCTCCCTTTAACAGATCGAACAAGACAGATTACTAAAACCCGTCAGATTACCGACAGATTCGCATAACAGTCCCACCAATTAATTCATAACTTCTGCTAGAGAGGTCCAAATTTTGCGATATAATACTTAATCGAAAGCTAACAATGTCCTCTACAATTCTCTAGGAGAAGTCGAGAGCTGAATCTGCCCGCAACTAAAACAAAACGACGATCTAATACGAACTGTCCTGAAGAAACAGAAATACCGATATTGCCAAATCGCGAAACTATACAACTAATCGAACGGGATCATGGGTTACCCTTGGAGAACGACATGACGAACGCGGAGACCCAGCGAAGCTCCTTCCTTTCCTTCCTCTTTTCCTTCTCCCCTTCTTCTTCCTTCCTCTCCTTCTTTTCTCCTCTTGGCATGGCAGTAGGAAAGCGGATTGCTACAGGTCGCGCTACAGTACCTCAGCAAAGTTACTGTAGCAACCCTAGGGTTTGGTCTCCCCTCCCTCTTAAGTTGGGCTCCCCCACTTGGGCTATGGGCCGCGCCCACTACTCTCCTCAACTCACTAAATTCTGAAACTTCACTCTTAAATACCTCTTCTAATCTCTCAATTATTTATTTAATTAAATGGGGTATTATATGCAAGGAGTAGCCTATCGGCGGCCAAGTATCAACAAAGACCTTAGGTGAAACTTGTCCACATAAAACTATCAATTCAAGGGTTAGTCCATTGTGTAGTTTTGGATAAGTATAGCTTGAGGTTCTAGGTGGATGTTCAACCTTAACCGGTCTCCACCGAAAAACTAGTATATCAACAACACTTTGAAATTATGGGCAAATTTGTGGTGCTTTTGGGATCTAGTGGGAGATTGTTGGAGTTTATGGGCTTGACCCATATATAATTCTAAATAAATCCTAGAAAAATCCCAAAGGCCCACTCATATATAGTGAAAGGTGGGAAGTTTGGTACCATATTACTAGTCTAGTTGGGAGGAGACCGATATATAAGGTGGAGTTGGTCTTATCTAGTTGAAGCAAGAAAAAAAAAGAACACACGCGCACGCGCTCGCTCGGTTACCTGCACGCGACGTGCGCATGAATGGTCCGGCGATTTCGTGTCCGGATGGGTGTGGAGCTGCTGCTTCTTTTTGCACATCAAAACCATGCATACGAATTAAAAATTGAAAGTTTGAATTACACTGTTTTAATAGGGCTTTTATGGCACACATTAACTGCATTTAAAACAGAGTAATGACGACAGTTTGTTTTGCTTATTGCTGGTTCTATATGAGGGAGAGAAGTCTCATATCAGAAGTAGAACAGAGAGAGATCAGTACCATTTTGTTACCCTGTTCCTCTGTGCTGTGCAACCTTGGTTTCTCTATCCCTTCTTCGTCGTGCACCGACGTGGGAAGAGCAGTGTCTCCGAAGCTGGTGTCCCTCATGATCCTGCACGAGTTAGGGTGAATCAGGTGTTTGTGAAGCGTTCGCGTGATTGCTCACAACTTCCTTCTTCTCTATCATGCTCTGCGCATTGTCTTCTTCGGATCAGACTCTATCGCGACCTTCGTCGGAGCGATTCTCTGTAAGTCATGGTGATATCATTTGATATGTCTAGACCTTATTTTCTAGATATTTGTCATGTCATGATGTCGATACCTAGTTCTGTTAGTAGTGTTCTTATTTTAGGCTTTACCTTGTTAGTGCATATATATGAGATAGATATATTTGAATTGATGATTATACTACTGTTTATAGTCTCAAATATACTACCTGCGTTGTTTTGGCTGGCGTTTATTTGTTCTATGATTATTTGTTCTGTACCCATTCACTTCAAAACATTTTGGATAGGGATAATCAATTATTTGCCACTGCAAAGAGGTGGATTTCAAGATTTGCCACTCTATGATAAATGACATCTGGTTCCGAATCATATGTCAGAGACATATAAATGGTAAATCCTGAATTTACATATTTTTAGCAGTAACGAATAATTGAATCTCCCTTTTGGATATCCCGCCCATGTTTTGAGTGTCCGCCCATGTTTTGGATGACAATTACGACTTAACGCCCTGCTAAATGCGTCGTTTTGGCTTGCGTTTATTAAGCGCCCTAGCATACACTAGATCAACATATAATATATGCCCTTCTTCGTTACTATTTTGTTGGCATTTAAAAATGTCGTGCTACTGCTAGATAGGCTGACGTATATATATACGCCCTCATATTTAATGCCCCCCCACCTAGAGAAACGACGTGGACTTTTTATTCGGAGGCTGGTATGTTGCTGAATAAAAATCGAGCCGACACAACCATGATGGGAGTTTACATATTAGAAATATTCAACGGATTGCCCTATCGTTAATGGCTAGAGGTGAGCAATTCTATTTCCTTTTCGTGAGCCATTAATTGCGCAACTTGGATCCTTATCCTTACGAAAAAGGAAAAAAGACAGCTTCCTCTAGAGTGTCTTTGGTTTGAAACTTTTGAAGCATGACCCCATACAAGTAACCTGCTCGGGGACTTTGTTAGGCATTTAGAATGGTGTATGCCTACGGAGAGAACTTTCAATGTGAGGAAGCATATGGAGTTCTCTTACCATGACTTTCTGAAGAAACAAACCATTCGTGTTCTTAGTTTCCCATGGAGATCACATCATATTCATGCGCCTATGGGGTGGTCCAAATCGTCTTAGGCTCGCTCTTACTCAGAATAGAACGCGCACGCACAACTAACCTGTTTGCGTCTTCATCCTCGCTTAACGTAAAACGATTAACCGAGGGTTATTGGTTTGGACTTAAGTGGTTTTATATGTTGATGACTCTCAAGCTAGACTAGCAACATAAAACTAATCATCTTCCTCCTCGTGCACACATATGCCACCGCATCATAAGGGCTCAATTCAACTCATCTTGGATTGAGTCATCGCGTGGAAGCATTGCTCATAAATGAGCAAATCCAACTCATTGATCACTGCTGCAAGAACGGACATAGGTCTTAATGGTCTACCTTTCTAGTTAAAGCTAGGTCAACTACCATTAATGAAGTACCTAAGGCACAGCCTGTATAGTTACAAAAATAGGCGTAGACTGGTCTAGCTCTAGCATTTGTAAAGCATCTACAATAGTTTATTTCTTAGTTTGCTACTATGAGAAGAAAGAGTACTCAATCTAACAAAAAAAATAAGTCTTCTAATATATTGTTTCTTGAGCTTGTATCTAAGACTTTAATTGCTACAAGTTAGCATGATTCTTGATGATCAATAATGAAGTACAACTTTATGCCCTACATGTTTTAACTCATTTATCATATCAATAATAAAATCGGACTGCACAAATGATCGGTGGATATTTTGCTTTAAGACAGTAGGACCCACAAATTTGTTTTTAGGTAACAAGTAAGTCTCCAATAGAGTATTTGATTGTTTCTTGTGTTTTTGGTATTAACAATTTGATAGTTTCTTTATCTAGAAACAACCTCACCTTCTTTCTTCTACATCACCTAAATGCTGATATGGCAACTCCTTAGTAACAGCTGACGTGGACTGTTGTAGATGCTCTAAGTCACCTGTAACCAGTCCTAGGTGCCACAGTAATGCTCAATGCTAACAGATCGAGGAGTAGGTGCTAAATACTGTACAAAATGCAATCCAAGATCAACACACGTGGGTGAATACATACACTTTCTAGAGGTAGACGAAGAACACGCAAGTTTGGTGGTGCCGCAACTATTTAGCACCGGATTTTGTTCTCTGTTTTCGCCACTCAAACAAACTGATTACATAGGAATATATAACGCAAGCATACATGTGCAGTCACCTCGTTCCGCTGCGCACACCATGCTTTCGCTGCACACACCACACTTCTGGAGGAAACATAGTCCACCCGCCTAACTACATGCAACTAACACACGAAACCAACAAACTAACTCCACTTCTTGCTCCATGACTCAACGATTAGAAAAATCATGCACCTATTCAACTACATGCAGCCAGGTGAACGTAACTCATGCAAGCAACGCATAGATGCAAATACTACTTGTCAAGATTAAGTCCAACAATTTTCCTCATAATCTTGACATGCCGACTCACTGTTGCGGATTGCCCGCAACCTCTTGCCACGACTTATCGCACCATTGACGGTCTACAACACTTATCTTCAAGAAGTTTCGCCTTCGCACTCGACACGGGTTAGTAACACAAACTCCCTTTATGTGTCGCCAACCCACGCGTCGCTTCTCTACCACGTGGTGCACTCCTTGAGGGATAGTACAGTCGCCTTCGCCACGTGATCACTCTTGAGGGACAATATATTCGCCCTCGCCATCAATGACCATGAACATGGGCACTGCCGCAACCCATGCACCTGATAATTCTTCTCTCGGAGACACGGAGATGGCCACCAATGCCATCTTGCCTTACCGATTGTTGACGACGCTCCTTGGTAGCAGGTATTTGAGAGACATACCGCCTCCACTCTTCACCATCACCTCTTTGCCGCCACAACTTTGTCGCTGGTGGCACGACTCATCGAGCGACTCCGACTGTCAATTCTTCTTGCGACGACAGCCTCCATGCCATCGTTGTTTGTCGGCCTTATGCCTACTTGTTTCCCGTCGGCTTCGCACCGCCTCACCTTGCCGCCGCCGGCCTCCACCTCTGGTAGAGACTACCATTATCAACCTACTCCATGGTGATCATGTCGTCGCCGCCGGTGTACACGTCATGTGCGATTCTGGCACACCACGCTGGCCTTGCCATGGCCATGCGGACCTTTGCCGTCATGCTCCTGAGCGCATGGTGCTGCAGCCGGCTCGTTGCCGGCACCCATGCACCTCCGCTTGACGCGCACCGCTGCGCACGCCATCACGTCGATCGGCGAATCATCGCCACACAGCTTCTCCTCGCACCTCACTCTGATGCCAAATGTAGAAAACGTAATCAAAGATGAACACAAGCGAGGTAGATACACACTTTCCATAGGTAGACGAAGAACACACAAGTTTGGTTGTGCCGCAACTGCCTAGCACCATATTTTCTTCTTTGTTTTTCGCCACTCTCAAACAAACTAATTATATGGGAATATATAACACAAGAATACACACGTAGTCACCTCGTTCCGCTGCACACGCCAGTGGCGGATCTAGGATTTGATCACGCCTCGGGCTAAATTCTAATGGACTAACATATTAAAACTAACGCTAATTTCCACTCACACTAAGACATAACAAAAAATAAGCCACCAATGCTTCATTGACACGAAAATTTAGCAAAAATGTAAGAAAAAAATGAATATTGGTCAAATAATTTTACCTCCTGAACATGAAGTTCCTCTAGCTGTGCATTCTCAGATTTATATTCTTGGAACTGGGACGAAAGTCCAGTGCAAACCTGTTGGTAAGTAGAAAGTAAATTAACAAGTCAACGTATGGACCTAAACAAAGCATAGATAATGTGGTAGGGTCACCAAGCTTATACTTATCCTTACACGAGCTAACCTAGCTTCTTTTGACTGTCTAGTTTTTACAGCACTCTTTAACAATCCTAAGCATGCCAAAGACCAACAAGACAATGCTATAGTGTGGGAAGAGAACACATTCATATATGAGCACATCTTGGTCATTATGACTTTATGAGTGCAAATTTTCTACAGCCTAACTCCTCAAGTTGGTCTTGATCTTTCACAGAAACTAATTCAGACTTGTGTTCCTGTTGATTTTCTGTGCTTTCTGGTGAATCTGACAAATTATCTTTCTTTGATTCTTGGGATTTGCCAGAACCTTGTGTATCGAGTGCGTCAGAGATATTTCTCTCCTAGATAACAGCCACAGTCATGTCTTTCTCGTGCAAACTAACTACTGGACCAATCTCAGTAGTCTGGTTACTGCTGCTTGGCTCACTTCTTTCATTCGGAACTGAAGGAACAAAGCTTTCAAGCTATTAGTCCATATGACCTGACCATATTCGACATTGATTCAACTACAAGACTACA
The DNA here is from genome assembly GCA_036346255.1 of Ampelocalamus luodianensis. Taxonomy (NCBI): domain Eukaryota; kingdom Viridiplantae; phylum Streptophyta; class Magnoliopsida; order Poales; family Poaceae; genus Ampelocalamus; species Ampelocalamus luodianensis. The sequence continues at coordinate 9,372,771 of CM070627.1, read as the reverse complement.
ACCAAATGACCAATCAACCATAGTCCATATGACCTGACCATATCCATTTATCCAACATTGATTCATTGAACATCTTGATATAGACAAATCACGCCAGATCTCATTACCTCAACTCAATTCCTCAAAGTCAAAGGCCAAAGCTCAAATCCACCACTGCCGAATGGCAGGGAAGGAACCCTGGAGGCTTGGAGGCTAGAGTCAGGAAGTGTTGCCTGCATCGACGCCGACACACCGTTGAGGGAGGCAGGGAGCCCTAGAGTGGTGGAGTGGGCCTGGAGGCACTGCCCCCGCTACGTCGAGTAGTCGAGGGAACCCTGGAGCGGTGGAGCCTGGAGGCGCTACGTCGAGAGAGCCTGGAGGTGCTGCGCACCTATGCCGCTGTGTCGACGGAAGAGCCGCAGAAGCCAAAAGGTGCGGTCGTCGCCTCGTTGTCGGCCGAGAAGAGCCATAGTCGCCCAAGGCACTGCATCGACCGTCGAGGATGGCACGGGCGCTGCGCCGCGGGAACAGACCGACGGAGCCACGGTGGGCGCGCGGGTGCGGCGCCAAGCGTGAGGGAGGGTGCGGAGGGAGCCGGGAGGGGTAGCCTATGGCAGCGGCGGGCGGGCGAGGTCGCGAGGGCTGAGGGCGCTGAGCTAGGTGGGGATGGACCGACGAAGCCACGGAGGGCGCGGGTGAGGTCGCGAGGCCGTGGAGCCGTCGATGGAGGCAGTGGTGCGGAGGGGATTTGGGGATTAGGTCACTGGTGGTGCCCTAGATGGAGTGGGTAGTGGGGAAGGAGGTGTCACCGCGTGAGGCGTGGGCTGAGCGGTTGGGCCTCGGGCTAAATGGCTGCACCGAGGTTTTTCGCTCCATATATAAAAAAATTGCATTGCTATTTTTTTGGGCCTCGAGCTATAGCCCACCCTGCCCGAGGCCCAGATCTGCCCCTGGCACACGCCACGCTTTCGGAGGAAACACGGCCCACCCGCCTAATTACATGTAGCTAACACACGAAACCAACAAACTAACTCCGCTTCTTGCTCCATGACTCAACGACTAGAAAATTATGCACCTATTCAACTACATGCAGTCATGCGAACGTAACTCATGCATGCAACTCATATATACAAATACTACTTGTCAAGATTAAGTGCAACAAAGACGTCGTAAGCGCGTATGACGAAACGGTCGACCGCCGCGTTGGAAGCGTCCCTCTGACCTCCACCTCACTGACCTCGCCTCGCCCTTCGGTGCCATGTCGGTCCCCCTTCGCCGGTGACCACCTCGCCCACCCCTCGCGGCCAGGCACCTCGCCAACCTCGTCTTGCCCTTCGGCGCCGCCTCGGGCTCCCTTCGCCCATGGCTAGCTCGCCAGCTCTGGCCCCCTCGCGGCAGCCCCCCTCGCCCCTCTTTGGGCGAGGCTGACCCCAGCGCCGGCTCTGGTGTCCTGTAGCCAGCTCGCAACCTCCACATCAGCTCCGGCGTGGGCCCTCCTCGGCCTCCTCCCACTAGGGTGCGCTCCCCTTTGGCGCTGGCGACGTCGCACCACCTCGGGCGCGCTCCCCCTCCGGCGTGGTGGCACCCCTTGCTGTCTCCGGCGTGGGCCCGCCTTGGCCTACGCCCCCTCACCCTACGCTGGTTGCTTCTCCCCCTCGTCCGACCAGCCCTGCACGCCGCCTCCCTTGTCCGACTAGCCCTGCGCTCCACCGCATGTGTCGTATGTGTGTATGATGATAAAGCGTCATGTGTATAGCAGGACTCGATTGCATGACACTGAAGTAAACCTTAGAAGCTGGTGCTAAGTTTATAAAAATTAAATATTTTTTAGCTAAACATACTTTAGCACCTACAGGTGGTGCTAAGGATTGAAGTAAAAGTAGCTAACAATAGTGTTGTGGAGAAAGAGAGGTGATGTATACATCTTAACACGTACTTTGGATGCTATGGGATGTACATACTCTAGGAGCGTACTAACCCTCAACCTCTGAGCGTTCTATATCATTGAGAAGATTCAAAAACGGATTTTGCAGCCCAGAAGAGGCTCGACCTCTGTGTCTCAAAAGTCGCAAAACGGTTCTAACCCTGTGAACAGCGCTCATTGGTTTTGGATCCTCGGCTGCGTAAGGGCATCTCCAATAGTTAAAGACAATTTTATCTCTAACATATGTTACATCATCTTTAGAGACAACATCTTCAATAGACAGTCTCTAGTGCACTCTCCAACACTTATATTTTATATATTTGTTTTAAAACGGGTCTACATATCAATTAGAGTAAATTAATGTATCATGTCTTGTTTCACATGTCTCTTCCCCCCTCTCTCCTCTATATAGAATTTTGTTGATATAGCATAGTTAAGAGACGATAATAAATACACTATTGGAGATACCCTAAGTGCGTAGTTGACACGAAGCAATGAGTACCTTCTTGCAAATTCGGCCATAACAATTGCTAGCTAGCTAGGAGCGGGAAAAAAAAACACTTGTAGGACTAGTATTTGTACGCTACTTCGTACAAACGTATCACATGTGAAAAGCGTCGAAAAAGAGAGCGATCTACTGCTATGTGCAATCCAATTGGTTCGTCTTTGATCTACACCATTCAAAGCCAATCTAGTGGCGAAGATTTCCGTTCTCGTCCGGCCGTTCCTGTATGTGTAGTTCCTACCTCATACGCTTTCTATACGTAGAATTAGAAAGTAACTTCTCACCGTTCCCTAGTGATTAGTAACAACTGTGCCGGTGCATGCATACGGAGGGAGGAAGCCGAATTGACGTCCCCTTTGACCCGTGCTTGCAGGTTGCAGTCTGAGGCCTGGTGCAACGGTCCATCCTCAGCTGTTTATATGAGATGTCGTATAGGATTTTTTACGAGGTGTAAGAGGGAATGATGAGATAGAAAGAGACCATCTATCGTGCAGTAATCAACTGTAACGTGAGAAATAAGACATATTGTATTCAAATGGGTTATCTATAGAGATATATAAGGGCATGCACAATGGTACAGATAACTGATGTCTATAACAACTCTTTATGTCACCTGTAGACAGCACTAAAAATAGCTCATACAATAGTACATACAGCTGCTGTCTTTTTACCTGTCTTTGTAGATCACACAATCTTTTAATACTTTTCTTGGTTCCAGTGATACAGTCAGTTACAGGATTGTAGACAACACATCTCTCTCTTTATTCTTTTTCATCCACATCAGCTTAAATCTTACGTGGCAGAGACTATAGACAGCTGATGTAAGTCTATTGTACATGACCTAAGGGCATGTACAATGATACAGACAGTTGTTGTCTATAGCAACTTTTCATGTCACCTGTAGACAGTACTAAAGACAGCTCACACAATGGTACAAACAGTTGTTGTCTTTTTACTTGTCTTTATAGATCACACAATCTTTTAATGTTTTTCTTGGTTCTGATGATACAGTCAGCTACAAGATTGTAGACAACACATTTCTCTTTCTTTATTCTCATTCATCCACATCAGTTTAAATCCTACGTGGTAGAGATTATAGAGAGCTGATGTAAACTTATTGTATATGACCTAAAAAGATAATTTATTATAAAAACTGTCTTTAATGCTATCTATAGATGACATAAAATAATATTATAGGCAACCGTTATCTACACCATTGCTCATGCCCCGATGGAGCCAACCGTATGCCCGGTTATGCATATCGCTCACGGTTCGCCGTCCCATTGACTTCACGGGCAGGCTAATTAATCGCGTGCCTCCTAACACGACTAGCAGGCGATAGATCGCAATGCAGCACGGGCTAATCGGGTGGTTACACGCACCTCTTCTCCATCACATCACTGTTCCAGATCAGGGGCGGATCTACAGTATGCTACAGGGGTGCACAGGACACCGGGTCAAAAATTTATTTTTCTTTATATATAGGATTAAAAAATCATTTTTCTTTATATGTAGTCATGTATATATAGTATGGACACCTCTAACTCAAGATAAGAGGACACCTCAAACCACAGCCCAACATAACCCAAAATATATATGAGGAATGAGGACCCCCGGTCATTTTTGTTCTAGATCCGCCACTGTTCCAGATCACAGCGGCCGTTTGAGTTTTGAGCATCGTTTGTTCTGAGACTTGTTGGTAGAGTTGACGATGGGCCGATCGATTTCCCGGGTATCATCGCTGAGCTCTCGAAATTTCCTCGGACCATCCACTTCTTCGCATGAGAACCTAACCTTGTCGGGATCTAGATTTTCAAATCTCGTAGGGTATTCTGCACCAGCTTAGGATCAACCTAGTGCGTAGAACTACCATGTCGATGAAATATCAGCCATACACACGGATACGAGAAAGTAGCCAATAGTGTTAGGAATAAGCTCATTTTACCCCCTTTCAACTCTTCTCTAAGTCCAAATTTTATCCTCAACTCTCAATCTGCTCACTTTGCACCCTTTAACCATCCAAAGCAGAGCAGATTGGCCGGAAGGCTGGTTTCGACTGTGGTTTTGACACGTGGCAGCCATGTCATCGGTTCGTACCACTTGGCAGCCGCATCACCAGTTGTCTTGCCTGCTATCATCAATAGAGGCGGTGGTGTTCCTTGTTGCCCCGTGATGCCTCCTTGCCGCGGCCACCTCCCTCCCGTGCTCGCCGCACCCGCATGCCACCTGGTTGAGCCCTAGCAGCTCCTTCACCAACGACGGCGGCAGCCATGTTGCTGGGACCACTGCTGTTGCGATGGAGTTTACCCAACATAAACCTCTGAGGCTCTGAGCAAGAATTGCATGAGAAGCCAATTGGAGGCGGCGGGAACAAGAACCAATGGAGAGATGGGTGGAGCTAATTGACCTTTCCTTGGCTCAGCAATTCATATCGATCCCCGTGGATGTTATGTCAACAAAATTTGAACACGTAGATATTACGCCATCCAAAACCACGGTGGTTTGAAGCGAGAGGGTTTATTTGCACTGGTTCTGATAGCTGGAGGTTAAAAAAACGGTTTCAGTTTCATAGTTAAACGGTGAAATCTAGACTCCGGAAAGAGTTAAGGGTGGTAAAACGAACTTGTTCTATATTATTAAGAGGAAATTACGTTGTTGGTCCCAAAACTTGTGCAAATGTGTCGCTTTGGTCCTAAACTTGAGAGTTACATATTTAGGTCCTGAGCACACGATAGTTATAGTCTTTTCATCTTGGAGTATTATAGGGTTATCATGCATATACACAGGGAGCTAGTGGTATGTGCGCTTTGAATTTAGCATGTGTGTGGCATGGGCCAGCTGGGGAAAACAGGCTTGAACGGCTGGGCTGGGCCAGCTGGGGTCTAAGTGTTTTAAATTCTGCAAATTTCAGAAAAGATATTTTCAGTAGAGAAATAAATTAGGGAAAAGCAAATAAAAATCATAAAATTCAGGGAAAATACCAGAAAAAATAGAAAAGTTATGGAGTGGTTTAGATTGGTTTTGGTTTTAAAATTTTGCAAAAAAAATGTATGTTACAATTGTCACGAAATACGTGGTCTTTGTAATGGAGATTGACTACATGTAATAGTTGGCTGTTTCGTGATGGACTGACAGCTATTGAGCATGTGTGAGAATTTAGTTCCACGTTACTTGCTCAAGTGATTCTATATACTCTTTAATTTGGAAGGTTCAGGGGTTCTCAAAATCACACTGCATACCGAACCAAATTTACCGAAATATGCAGCAAATTTGGTATTTTGTGTGGTATTTTATTTCCATTTTCAAAAAGCGAAAAATGTGGTATTTATTGTAACCAAATGAAAATTATCGAACACACTGAACTATCCTTTCATTGCCTTGAAGTGCCACCATATTTTAGCTAAAATTTTGTAACATAGTAAATTTTACTTGTAGGCCACTTTGGTACTTAATTTTACTTCCGTGTAACTTTGGTTCTACATTAGTGAGAGGCATTCCGAATCAGAAAGCAAAAGTTGTCGTGTTGTTTCGTGTTAATTTGGTAAATATGGTATTTATTGTTAACAAATACCAAATTGACATAAATTAGTGTTTACCGATACAAAACCGAAGTGTTATTTGGTAAATTCGGTATCTAGTTATATTTAGCAAACCGTATTGACCAAATATACCATATTCACACCGATAAAAAGGCGGATGGGCCATGTGAAGCTCATGTGATGCATGAGTTGGCTTATAATATGGGTACAAATCAAGTAATCAACAATACATATGCATATATTGTAATATCCCGGCCAAACACTGAGTTCAGAATGTCACCTAGGCTATTCTCACAAACAATTTAAACCATAATTACCAATAATTCCAGTAAATAATGCATGGAATAAAACCTCACCACGGATCACCTTTCAACCATCATAACAACATAAATGCATAAAGAATTAATTTTCACAACTTGGAATCACACGCCTGAGAACGCCTGGAACCAAGCACCAAGGAACATTGGTTAGCAACAATTAATATAGTCAAACTATAATTAAATAGATCAAGTTCCCATCATTAAACTAATGATGACCAAGTCTACTAATCAACTTTAAATGAAAGTATCATGGCTGTAGGTTTAGTGAAAGCAACTAAGTAAAGATGTCTATATGATTGATAGCATGTGATGCACATGTGCTACTCTATCCCATGTATGTCGCCTCTATTGATCACCTAAAAGCACCAACAAAGCAAGAGTGGGTCCAAGACCCAGCAAGCACATAATAGAATAATAAACAAACAACTTATCATTCAATTAAATCATTATCATCATCACTCACATGCTCAAATAACTTTATCATCTTTCACGTAGTCATTTAACATCATTATGTTTTTATGTCACTACAAGAAAACTCCTTATAGAGATGACTTTCAATTTATCTATAAAATAAGGAGTTCTATAGTTTAGAGGTGCTTTTTAGAGACATTTTAAAAATTACCCCAAAATTTTGTATGCTAGAGACGGTTTTGAGATGTTTTCGAGACACATAAATAATTTTATCTTGTAGAGATGTTTTTAAGACTCTCTCTAATTCACATAAAGTTTTTGTTGTGTAAATACATTTTTTAGACGCTTTCTAACTCTCTGGAGGTATTTTTCAATGGTTGATATATGTTAGAAGAACTACATATAAATATTGCAACACAAAACTAAACACGTGATGTTGTAAGGTTGAGGTGGCTTGCACGACAAGTCTAAGAGAAGTATTTCCCATGATCCCACTACAAGAAAACCCTATCATAGAGATGCTATAGAAGCGCTTTTCAATTTGTCTGTAAAATAAGGAGTTTTATATATAGCCTAGAGGCGCTTTTTAGAAACACTTTAAAAATCATCGCAAAATTTTGAATGCTAGAGACGGTTTTAAACGTTTTTGAGACACATACACATACAAAATGGCTAGGGGCGAAAAAAGTGCCTCTACTATACAAAGAAGTCGCCTCTATGAGCCAGTTCTGTTGTAGTATATGAGGTCTAGAGTTCGAGTACCAACCTTTGCAAGAGCAACAGTGTAGTACATGAAAAAAATTCCTATACGATATTAAGAAAATGCATGTACATGAGGCTTGTGTTGTAGTGTCTATGCAATGCTCAAGTATGCTCGATGTCCATATGCAACTTTATCAGCTGATACCGATATAGCAGATGTAACATCCCAAAAATGTAAACTTGGGATATTTGTAATGTTAATAAAATGAGGAAGTATTTTGAGCATATTTTTGAAAATTTCCATAAATCAATTATTTTAATTGCATAAAACAGTAGCTTGAAAGAATTTTTTTGAGAAAAATGTAGAACAAATAAAATTCTAGAAAAACAACAAAATAAACTAAATTGTTTTAGGAGCCTCAAAAACATTTTTCATAATTTTTGGAGCTCATTTGCTATGTTTAGAAATTCATCAAACTCTCAGCCTTTTCTTAAAATTTTCAAACCCAATTCAATTTTCCGCTCGCCTTTGGGCCGAATCCGTTGCGGCCCAGTTCCTTCGTGCCTTGCCTGATCCCATCATAGTGTGCCTCACACCCCCATTTTCCCCTCTCGCTGACACACCATGCCCGTGTGTTAGGCCCCTTCGTCCACCTCGCGTCGTGCCTACATGTTAGTGCACCCATGCCCGCACCTGCTCCGCCCGTCGATTTTGACCGCTGCCCACTGTTTTGTGCCTCCATCATCTCCCATCGCTTGACGCCCATGCCACCCACTCGCTTGACACTGCCTTTTTCCCACACGGGCGGAGACGCTAGAAAGCACCTCGAGATCTCACCGCGCCCACCAGATTCTCGCCATCTTTATCGTGGCATTCTCAACCATACTTAAGCTTCTCGCCTCTTCACAAACTCCCTAGCTCTCCATTCTCGTCTCCTACCAAGAACTAGAGCTTCTCGCTCCTTGGTTCGACGGGAATGAGAACGTCATTCTTGATGCCGGTGAGCAAGCTCTACATCGCCATTGCCTCTCGTGAGCTTCGTTGTTCTCACCACCTACATCATCGTGCGCCCCTTACCTCACTCGTACTATTTCTCTACTTGATGTAGCCCCTGGAGCTCTGTAGCGTGATCGCGCTGTCGTCTTGTTCACCCCTGTCGCACCCCAATCCAAGCCTTCACGGTCCTGGTGCTCCGGTGACCTTGAACCTCACCCAACCGCATCATAATGTGTTCCATACTCTTCTAACACCTCTTCCTCGCTTGATGTTGACCCACACGCAGCGTGTCACCAGAATCAAGCATTTTCCCTAAATCTGACCACTGCAGCCATCCTTGTAGTGTGCTGCCACCCCGGTGAGTCCCTGGCCAATTCCTTCTACCTTCACCTTCTTTAGCACTCTCGTGAGCTTATGCGTGGCTCTATTTTAGCAATCCATCATCGAGAAGTTGTGTCACCATGAAGCCATCACCGCTGCCATTGCTCGTCACTGCTCTAGGCTCTCCGGCTATCCCCTGGTGCCATTAACGCCCTTGGTGATCTTCTAGTAGTCCCCTAGAGCTATTGCACCTATTAGATAGGATGATTAGCGGTTGTAGCATAGAAACCACAGTAGTTGATCAAAGTGTCGTCGTGCAGAACGTTGTCGTCCCCACTCCAATGACCATCGATCTCCGTGCCACTGCCAATAGCATTGCAGTAGTCCCCTGGAGCCAGTGCGCACCATCTTTCGCCGCGTATATGCTCCGTTCGCAAAAGCCGTCGCAGACCCGAGAGCCTCCACCGCTCCTCGTCGGTGTAGCACTGCCTCTGTCCATCTCTCCGGCCACTGCCACCACCCGGAAGAATCGCCATCGAGCTAGGAGTCCATTTTGCCCATTCCCGAGCCAAGCCGCTGCGTCGTTTGCCACCGGCAAGCACACTAAGCTGACACGGTGCGACGGGCTCTGTTCTCCTTCTCTTTCTCTTGCTGATAGTGGGTCCCACTCGCGTTTAGGATTTGATTAATGTTAATGATAGTATTTAAGTATATTAAATCACTAACATGTGGGACTAATTGAAAATATAATAAAAAATCTAATTTTAAACATGTTTAGTAAATGAGTCACTCACATGCGGGACCCACGTCGTTTTCGGTTTTATAACACGTTTTAAAAATGAAAGGCTGACAAGTGAACCCCACGTGTTAGGGTATTAACTCAGGATTAAAATAAAATTAGGTTTAATTATTTAGTTCATAACTAATGAGTCTATGACATGTGGGACCATCACTGTTTTCATAAATAAAAAAAATCAAAAACCCGAGAGACTAACATGTAGGGCCCACATGTAAGAAAATGATTTTCATAAAAATGAAAAAGCTACTTTCAGTATAAAGGAAATACACATTCTCTGTTGAAAAGCGTAAATTTCAGAAAAATACGCTTTCGACGTTACCCTTTTCTGATTTTCAGGATTTTTCAAACTGAACCAAATTCAAACGTTAATAATTTTTGCATATGAACTCCAAATTGGATGATTTTTTTTTCTAAATTCATAAAATATCATGCTCTATCTGAATATGCAAAAAAAATGGATTTTGTTTCTGTTGAATTTATTTTACTATTTGTGATTTGTTTTTGGCTCTTTCGAATAAACGTCAGAAACGCGAACGAACATCTCGACGACCCACCATCCTCATACTCAGAGATATCAGAGCAAAGCAAGCACCTACTTTTACCATGTTGATCCCATTATTTCAATTACTTTACTTTGTTTTGCAAAAATCTTTTATGCATGCGTGTATGTTTAGCTAAAATTCCTAAATTTATAGATAACGGTAATTAAATTCCTATTGTGTGCATGATCCTCCTTGAAATGTTGATATCCTTATTTTTTAGCCTTTATGATATGGGTTAGACAATAGATGATATCAATTTAGGTATTGCGACTATGAATAGCAAATAGATGCTTAGTCAGGCTCTAGTTTTCACTAAATTTGACCACTTGATGAAAATTGTGTATGGATTTGGGAGATTTTGAAATATTAGACCAGAGGAGTTACCTCTGTTAATTTGTATAAAAATCAAAATAAAAACTTAGTCTTTGACGTGGGCAAGTTATATTGTAAACTGAGAAGTGTGAGATGTGTATCTCGCAAGTAGATAGGGGGAGATCCTCGCCTAGGTTGATTAAGGACCGAACACCGGTGTATCCAACCTAAGCCTAAGTGTACAACCACATGTGCTAGTTATGTGATAGCCTTAGCTAATTAAGTCATTTGGGACTAGCTTTGCATGTTGGTAGGCCGTAGTAGTACAAGCATATCCGGGTAGACTTGCTCAAGGGGCTCCCTTCAGCAAGGTGTCAGGAAAGAAGCTTGTCAATACAACGGTGAATGCCTCTCTGAGATAGGCGTTACCTGGGTGAAGTGTGGGTTGTCATTCACCAGGCTAATGTAAGGTTAGGACAAAGTGATGTAAAGGCTTCGTTACAAACTCTAAACTGCATATTATAATGTTGTGTGTGGTCGTATCAACGGATAGCAAAGAAACTAGAGATCTCGTATCATGTTGATAGACTTGTACACCTCTGCAGAGTGTAAATCTATTTAAATAGCCATGCTCGCAGTCATGGGTGTGCTAAGTGTAGTCACATCTGGTATAGTCTCTACTTTTGCACAAAAAAGATGATTTGTTGGAAAATGTTGGGATGGTTGGTTGATGTGAGTGCCATGTCTATGGCTAAGAATGAAATGTTGATCGTAGCCGAGGAGGGTTGTGATTTTACTATTATTAAATTACATACTTGTTATTTCATTATCTGTCAATTGCTCTTTAAAATTTATGTTGCAAATTATTGCATATTGATATTGCAAATTAAACGTGTTTAATGCTAAAAATAACTTGTAGTGTAGAGCCTCATTCTTTGATAGGTTTGCATTTATAATTATGTTGCGATACTACAAGTCTTGCTGGGTACAAAATATACTCAATCTTGCTTAAATAGTTGATCAGAGTATGAGGATGAGCCAATTCTGGATGATGCTTTCTTCGCTCCCGGTACCGGAGGGTACAGGGACGGGTCTTGCTAGGGTTTGGTCCTTGTCAGTTGCCTGAGGGTATGGATAGACACACCGCTAGGCTTTTGGGTTTTATTTGCTATGCTTCCATTATTACTCTTGATACTTAAGTTTTAATTTGGCCGGTCGGCCGTGTAATATATACTTTTCATGTAAACACTTATGTTTAATGTCTTACATTTGTTTCATGTTGTAACATCCCAAGTTCAGGTTTGTGTTTCAAATGTATAAAAGTATGAACTTTTAAAAACTTTTGCTGCATTCTTTGCCATTCATGTTTTCTAAAATTTCATTCAAGTTTAAGTTAACAAAAAGACTTCAAGTGTTCAAATTAATGTTTGAATTTAAACTCTGAGAAAAATCTTGTGAACAGTCCCTGGAAATAATTTTCCTAGGTTCTAAAACATCTAAGTGACTCACTTGAAATTTTTTCACATTTGTTAGATTTTAATTGCTATTTTAAAACAGTAGTTAAACTAGAGAATCCAAAGTCAAACACCTAAAATAGAGACTTAAAATAATTTTAGAGAAAAATTATTACATCAAAAACCCTAAAAAATTACTCCAGGATCTACCCTGTCAGGAATCTTCCATAAAAATTTTATAATTTTTGGAGTTAAATTACTACATCTAAAAATTCCTTAACCCTCTCAGTTTTATTATCAAAAACCAAAAAACCTTCTCTCAACTCCCTCTCTCTAACCTGCGGCCCCCAAGCGCAGGTCATCTTCTCCATGCGGCCGAGCGCCCTCGCCAACTCACCCGTGCGCAAGCCATGGCCACTCCCGCCTGTGTCTGCGCCAACAGCCGCCCACCATTTGTGACTGTGCGCCCACAGTTCCCCCCCGCATCTCCCGCGCACGCCCATGTCTGCCCGGATGCCTTTCCCTGCCCGTACGCTAGGTGCATCACCGCTACCGCCCACGGAGCTCCCTCTCGCGCCCTCTGCCCTCTCGGCTATAAAAGCCACTAGAGCCCCACCCTCTTCTCTTTTCGCCACCTTGAGCTCCTCCTTTACTCTCTCCCACCTCCAATTTCCTTCTCCCACCGAGCGAGAGCGCATCGAGAGCAAGCTCCCGTTCTGGCTGGCGCACCACCACCTCATCGCTGTCGTTCCAGTGCCGCCCTCTCCTTTCTTTCTGCATCACATTATGTTCTAGAACCACACCATCATTTCCCCTATGTTGATTCTCCTTTTTTATCATAGGAACCACCGGAATTAGGCTTCTTCTTCCTCTCCAACTGAAGTGCCATTTTCACCGCCGCAACCTCTAAGGTGAGTTAATACCCAAATTGCTTGCGTTTTAACAATCGCATGATCTCACTTAAGCTTCCCCTACCTCCTTTTCCTTGCCTTTTTGCTCAGGTTGAGCTCCCCTCAGTGAAAATTCACTCACCGCTGCTGATCCTCACTGCCAACCCATCTCCGGTGAGCTCCCTCACCCCGCATCACTCTAGTATGCTCCTTGACCTCCCCTGGTGCTTGTGCGTGCGCTTAATTGCTCAAAGCATTACCGAGCCATAGGAGTCACCAACACCCGTAGCACACCGCCGTCAAACACCACCGCGTCACCGCTCCGGTCAACCAAACGCGATGTACCAGCCACCCTTAGGATCGCCTAGCTTTAGGGATCCCATTTTTAGCTTTTCCCGCGCCGCTGAGGACCGTATCGTCGGCGATGGGCGCAGCCATGAACGCGCTCGAGAGCTCCTCTGCTTGTCCTAACTGGACAAGTACTATAACTCGATGATTAGAACAAATCCCTGTCATTTAAGCTTAAATCAATGCTTAGCTTTAATAAGTGACCGGTTTAATTATTGCTTGTCTCTCGCGTGGGTCCCGTGAATAGAAATTGAGGAGGTTAAAGTTTTAGTTTCTCTTTAAGTCGCCAACAAGTGGGCCTAAGCCTTTAAGTGTGCAGTGCACTGGTCTAAGGACCGGTGGACCAAGCTCGTGGACCAAAGGTCCACGCGCTATTCTCATAGACTGAGTCTATGACACATGGTTCCACATGTTAATAGAGTTTTAACCGAAATTAAAAGAAAAAGAGAGCACTGTGCATAGGACCCACTGTTTAGTGACCGTGGCTAACTCAGCTCGAGTATAAAAAGTATTTAATACATTTAGAATTTCCATAAAGAATTACTTTTGTACTGGAAATGGTTTAAACTTTAAAAATTCATAAGTAATTCATTTTAACTCCAATTTGAATGAAATCAATTTTGTTGGTTTTCATTTTTATTGTACTTTAACTTGTAATTGGTTTTAAACATGTTACTATCACAAAAAATCTTAATATTCAAACTATTTGTACACTCGATGGCATAACTTTGAAAATGCATAGAAAATTCATTTGAACTCCAAATGAAGTGATTCAATTTTGTTGTTCATATCATGTTATTCTCTATCTACCATGTAATTTTTGTCTACACCAACTTTCTGTAAAATTGTGCGAAAAGAGTGAATTCGGGCTACAGTAACCAAAAGCACATTTTCCTGATTTTCTCCTCCGACAGATTTTCGTTGGGGCATATCTCTCACATGCAAACTCCAAATGAAATTATTTTTGTTCCTAAATTCATATAAAATCATACTCTACCTACTGTGTAAATTTCAAGTTGAATTTTTGGTCAATTTCGGTGTTTTCGTTCTTATTCGTTCTTCTTGATCGTTTTATAGGTTTCGAAGATTCAATTGTCTACGAGAGTGATCCTCAGCAGCACCTGGAAGATATCCAGCAAGGAAAGCTTTCCCCCTTTGATCATGTTGATCCTACTATGTTTTTATACAATTATCTTGTTTTGCAACTGTATGTATGCATGTTCTATTTTGATGTTTGATTTCTCGGTTGAGGTAGTTAATCCATATAGATGCATAAGCTGTAGGTAATGTTATCCTTACCACTGAGCCTAGGTTAATATTTCTGCTAATGAGTCAGAGCCCGATGGATGGGTTTTGGTCATTTATATATATATATACCGTATATGAATCAGTATTGCTTAGCCATGCTTAGAACGGTAGAATGGGGATCATCGCTTCGGCGATGGTCATTATATCATCACTCTAATTACTTGGGTGAGGGTACTCATGTATGTATTGTAATTGGAAAAACTAAAACTAAAAATAAAAGGATTTAGACTTGGGCATATGGTTTGATGGTCTGGTTATCGGGTGTGTGGTTTGTGCCCAAATCAACAAGGAGCGAACATCTTGTTACACTGATCAAAGCACTTTTGTGTGCATCCACGTGAGGGTATTGGGAACCCCTCTTGACTTAGTACTTTGTTGTGTATTGACTCTGAGCCGCGGGTGGTAGTTGTTAGGAGGAAAAATGTTCTGTTGTTGTTGGGATTGTGCGGGGTGGGATCCGGATAGGTTCCCTTGCCTGAGGAGCATCGGCAGTTGCTGAAGCTAGGCCAATGACTCCGACACAATGTATGGGTCCTCCGTGGGAGCCCCGTCTGCACACACAATGGCGGTTCATGGAGGGTTTCACCTATATGGGCGGTTCTTAGTTAATGCATACCATTGGAAAACGTCTCGTGGGACTTAGCTCTGCTGGCATACCTTCGAAAGTGTGCTAAATAGCTTGGTAAAGGAGCGGTCTGGCATGTGGGTAAAGTTGTACACCCTTGCAGGGTTATAATCTATTCGAATAGCCACGTACTTGGTTCTTTTCGATAAAACTTGAAATCGGGTGGTACGAATGGACATTCGTGCTATTGTTGTGGTGGCTGTGGGAAATCACCTCTAGGATGTTAATTATGTCTTTAAAATGTTGTCTTGCTGTTATTTAATCAAATAAAAATAGATTTGGTCAATTGCTTTACAATCTATTACTCTATTGCAAAGGAAATGCCTTTATGCTGAAATCTGCTTAGTGTAGTAGCCTTTCTTTGATACATGAATGCATCTATCTATTCTGTTGTTTGTAAGACTTGCGAGTATAACTTTGTACTTAACGGGATTCTCCATGCTGCAGAGGAGGTTGACCCCCAAGGGGTTAACCCTTGTGAGACTAACTTCGACTTTGACGACTAGTTCGGCGTTTTCGGTCGGTTGCCTTGTGGGTAAGGGCAGCCGGTTGGCTCTATGTTGCTGCCATCTTATGGCTTATGTTTCCGCTGCGAAGTTGATATTTTGTTGTGTGATTCGGCCGGTCGGCCCTATGTATGAAACCTGAACTATGTATGTCTTTTGTGTTGTAAACTATGAAGTTATCAGTATTGTAATAACTTGTGTATGGCATTGATGTTTGTTTGTGACGGATGTATGTGTACCGCTCCTGGGAGGTACACAATATACCGAGAGTAGGGAAATTTAATTTGTGATGCTATGACTAATTGGAAGGTTAAGCATTACAAGTTAAATCGTTCGGCGGCTCTCACACATGTTGTACGTAGAATGTATGGATGTGATTATCAATGTTGTGGATGTGTGTACTAGCTACAGATCATGGGACTAGTATGGTACACACACGAGGACTTCGGGTATTCGACGCCCAAGGTCCGATTGTGGAGTGATCACCCGTCGGTGAACCACTCTATCCTCCATCCCGAAGAGTCCCTACCTCTGTAGGATTTTACCAAGAGCTCTCCGAAATAGCCATCTAACAGTGCTCACCGACCTCACCAGAATAGCTACATGATGTCCTCACCGACCTGACTCATGCAATCATGTCATGATGAATGCAAATGATGTAACATTTTTTATTATCCATTGACATGATTCATTATCATCATGTTACCATCATTAGCATGTCTTCTAAGAGTCCGCACATTTTTATATTTTACTTATGTGTTTCACTACACTAGTAGCACAATTTAATGTCTCTATGTAATGCCTCTATTTCCTTATATATAATAAAGCGTCTCTATTGACGAGGATTGTTGACTAGTCAATGATCCGAGTATATCTTTATTTGCTTATTAATAAATAAGCATGGTTTTGTTGGGCCTAAGTTAGCTTTCTGGGGCCTAAGATTAACTAAGAATTCAGAACGTGGGCCTAGAAGTCTTTTCTTTGACCGTTCCCAACTTCTTTCGAAGGTCTAGTTGGACTTCCTCTAGGACCTCTCTAGGATCACTCCAGGACCTCCTCTAGGACCTCTCTAGGACCACTCCAGGACCTCCTTCAAGAACTCTCCAAGACCACTCCAGGACCTCCTCCAAGACCTCTCCAGGACCTCTCTCTCGCAGAGGAGGTCCTAGAAGGTGGTTGCCCACGTGTGGCTAAGACCAACTACACGTGGAGATATCAGCTATAACGGTCATCACGAAGGGACGCGACGATTGGCGTGAAGAGACGTGACCCTTGGCGCGAAGAGGCATCACTGTAACAAACTACCGACATTTAGTGAACTGTAAAAACCTGGCCTACGTACCTTTGTAATCATCTTGACTTGAATCCGAAATCAGATTCACATCCAAGCCTTAATCCACATGTATTCACAGCTTAATTATATTCCAAGTAGAATTTGGGGTCGAATTCTGTTTAAGGGGTGTAAAATGTAATATCCCGTTCAAATATAAAACATATAAGTGACTACTACTAAAATTAAATATAATTAGAAAGGAAAAAATAAAAATTTTGGAGGAGTTTTAGAACTCGGACCTTTGACCCATAGCTCTTTGGGCCCATGTGGGGGGACTAAACCCTAGCACCCCTAAATACTGTAGCACGCCCAGGGGGTATTGTAATGCCACCGCCATCAGTAGCACGGTGCTACTGTAGCACGCCCCTCTCCTCCATGGTGGTGCCCCCTCTCCTCCAGTGCTTCTCTATTGTTGCCAGCCATAAGGAAGAGGAAGGAGAGGGAAGAAGAGAGGAGAAGGAAGAGGAAGGAGTTCTTCGTGGGGGATCTCCAGTGAGTCCTTTATGTCTTCTAGGGTAATATTTCTAATCCTTGCTGTTAGTTTAAGTATTTTTGAGGAGATGATCTCGTTTAGTGATTCATTGATCCTACTGAGATTCAGTCAATATTCTGCAGTCGTCTTGTTCGGCAGATTAGGTCTTGTTCAGTGCAAAATTAGAGATTTGGGCCTCCTAGAGTTATGTGGGGAATTGCGTGGGCTTTTGGGAAAGTATTAATTCGTAATTTTTGGTTGGATAATGAATTAGTTATGATTTTTGCAATTCTAGGTGCTTTTCAGTCTCTAGATTCAGGTAGCGAGCGTAGTTCTGTGAATTAGTGTCTAAAGATGCATGAATTTGGTGAGTGGATCTGCATTAGTTATGTAGATAACTTTATGATGTCTCCAGGGAGATCAAGTTCATAATTGTTGGACATTTAGAACGAAAGATGTGAATTTTTGAAGTTAATGTTATAGTCTGTCCTTCTGTTGTGGACAGTAGAGAAAGACTAGTTTGTTAGCAACCTTTGTTGCATAATGGGGAAATTGTAATAAATTTATTGAGGAAGCTAGTTCTCTGCAGTTTCCAGATTATCTTAGAACAGTGGGTTTGGATGTACCAATTAAAAGATATGAAATTCCTAATTCAGTAGTACCGAAGATGACAGAACTGTCTTTGGAGTTAAAAACAAATAATTTGATCTTTTGGTCACTTGAGGAGTTGTAGATATGCGTGTGTAGATTCCAGGGAATCTGGGTTCATAAATTTTGGAGTTTTGACTCAAAAGTTATGGTTTTTCTTTGATGGCTGTCTGTTTGGACAGACTGGTATTTGGAGTGTATCGGTAAAGTTTCGGGTTGCGAATAGGAGCGATTGATTTCATTTTATTTCATTGCTACGCTGAGTAGGTGGTGGTGAGAACCGGGGTTAGAGTCTTCCCATCGTCGTTCTGTCTCATGGTTGAGGCAAGTGCAAGCAGAGTAGGGTGAATTGTGATGTTATATTCATGATAATTGTCGTGGTTTACTTATGAAAGTGTATCTATGATATTGCCGATGATTATTATTCTTTCATGTTGAATTGAGAATATGAAGTTCTTTGCATCATGGCATTCATTCCTGAATCTTGGACTATGTGGTAGCCAATCATTGTTTCTTTTGAGATCCCCGTTATGTATTGGACGGGCATGAGATTCCCGTTATATATTGGATGGGCATAAGATCCCCATCATGTATTGGATGGGCATGGGTCCTCACACTCGTGGAGTATGAGCTTGAGGTCCTTGTGCCTGAGGGCACATGCTTGAGTATGCATCGGCGGATGCACTATTCCGCATTACCGGTAATTGCAAAGAAGGAAGAAAAAGAGCATTCTTGACATATGCATTGCATGCAAGTATAAGAGCTTTATTTATGGCCCCTTGCTGATGTTCATATGAGAATTTGATATCTACTTCTACTGATCGTGATGTTTTGTCTATTATCACCCTTGTACTTTGCTGATTCGTGGACTCACGCTTGTTGTTGATGTTCATTTTAGGTACCTCTCGAGGCAGCGACATGCATGGGAAGGTGTAGTTTTGATGCACATCACATATGACCACCCATGGTAAATAAATTAGCTTGTTTACCTAAAACCACATGTTCTTGCTATTACCTTTATTTTTAGACTCTGTCCATCCTTCATGGTGAATGTTTTACTTGTAATTGTGGTAGCCAAGTTTTATCGTGGATGTTTCAATTTATGCTTTTAAATCTCAGATATTGATTTATTTACTTCTATCTGATAGAATAAATTAAATGACTTGATTAGTCTTACACCCTCGTAGTTCTGATAGATCTTGATGATTTAGATTTATTTGCTAAAGAACTACTCTCATCGTGTACCATTAATCATTTGGTTCGGTTATTGTTTGAGAAAGAGTAGGATCCATGCCTTGGTTATTATTAATTGATTGGTGGTAATCTTTAACCTGCTTTTGTAGCTTGTGCTAGATCCCGTTGATTAGAACTAATTCAATTGTTATTGTATGTCTTGCTGAAAATGTGTTAGTAAGTTTAAGTAAAGTAGTTCTGTAAGGTTGTTTAGTAGCATCCTAGGCTCTATGTTGGGCTAGAGTGTTACAGTAATAGATAAACTAAATGAGAGCAACTACCAGAACAATTTTAACAAATAGAAGAGATACATGTCTCCATCAGATTTTCCAAGCGAAGCTTACTACAGAAACTAGAGAGAAACAATGGAAGAAATTCACCACAAAAGCACAAAAGGAGAGAAAACGATTAGAATCTATCCTACAACCACTAGAAAGTGATATAAAGTCTTTAGACACCTGTAACACGGACACAAACATGGATGTGATAAACCAACTACAAAGTTATTACAAAAATTAATTTGAAGATTATGGTGTAGAAGATAAGTTTTATATTTATCAGATATGCATCACATGTGATAAGCTCGTTGAATAGAGACTTCATAATTTGGGTATACAATCAATTGTTAAATATTTTCATCACCTTGAATTGTGTGCGAATTATAGTACTTGCTATTTAGAGAAAGATATTATGCCTACTTATGCAACTTTTGCATTTTCCACATGTTTAAATAATCAGAGTAGCGTAGTTGAAGCATGGAAGACGCTTATATTTTTCTCGCACACATTACATAGATTTGATGTAGAAAAAGTGAAATCTGATCATACTATACAAATTAGAAATTGATTTGGGACGATCCATTCATAATTGGCATACATGCTTAGAAAAGTCGAGAACGACCTTTTCTCATGGGAGTGGGAATGATGTGAATGAAAGGAGTGTTATATACACTGTAACATCCAGAAAAACCAAACTTGTGTTATATGTGCTGTTAATAAAGTGAGGAAGCATGTTAAGCATATTTTGAAACTTTTCATAAATCAATTATAAACTTTGCAAGCAAACATAAATTTGGAAGAATTTTTGAGAAAAATGCAGAACAAATAAAATTATGTAGCAATAACACGATAATCTACACTGTGTTAGGAGCCTCCATCAAAAGTTTCACAAATTTTAGAGCTCGTTTGCCATATTTAACAATTCGCCTAACTCTCAGCTTTTCTACAAAAATTCCAAATCAAATTCAAATCTCCTGCTCGCCCTTTGGGCTGTAATTGCCATAGCCCATTTTCTTACACCTCGCCTCAGCCCAGCACAGCCTGCCTCATGCCCCTCTTTCCCTCTCTTGCTGACGGCGTGGCCCCACTCATAAGAGGTCTTCACCCACCTCGCCTTCGTCTCTGTGCGCCAGTGTGTCACGCTCGTGCCTACTCCGCCCATGGGTTGCGGCACCGTGCCCACCATTTTCGGGCTTCACCTGCTCCCATCGCCTCCGCCTGCACTACACCCATGCTAGCAACCCCACTGATGGTGCCCTTTTTAGCGCGGACGGAGAAGCCAGAGCACGCCGCGAGTTTCTTGTGCACTCGCTGCCTTCTTGCCGCTCTTCTCATGCTAATCCTTGTTGTACTTAAGCCCTAGTCTGTGTCATCTTCTTCCTCAGCTCACCCCTGTTCCATTTTAGTGCAAAACCGAGATTCTCGCTCGGTGTTTTCGCGGGAACATATGCGTCATTCTCGACGTAGGTTAGCACACCTTCGTAGCTCCGCTGCTATGGTGAGCTTCTTATTCCACGACGAGCGTGCCATTATGATCCTTGAGCTTCACTCATTCTTCTCATCTACTCAATGTAGCTTCTAGAGCGCCGTCGCGCAATTGCACTACTTCCATCTTCATCTCCGATGAGCACCCAGATCTGGACCAACGTGTTCCCATCGCTCCGGTGAGTTCGAGCTTAACCCGAGTGCATCACAATGTGTTCCATCTCTTAGTGATGCTATCCCCTTATTTAACACTATCTATCTCACGGTGGATCTTGCTGTCGTGCGTTTCCCCATTTTCGGTCCCTGCTGCCATTTCTGTCTATCCCTACTGACTCGGTGAGTCCTCGTTCAATTCCTTCCTCCTCCTCCATCCTCAGCATGCGTGCGAGCTAACGCGTTCCTATTTGGAGCATCTCCATGGCCATAGTCACTGTAAGCATCCCCTATACTGTCGTGGCTCACCATCAACAAGCCACTTCAATGAGCCCCTGGCCTCATCAAGGTCATTCTCTTCATCCTTATGTTTCCCTGAAGTTATTCACATGCTCCATTTCGGCTCAATTTCACCGAGAAGCTCAATCACCGTGAAGCTTGATGCCACCGCCGCTGTTCGTCACCATCTAGCCACCCAAGTCGTCTTCGACCTCACCATCTTCACCTTCATGATCATGGTGAGCACGTGAGCCGTATGAGCTAGGTAGTTTGCCTCGGGTGAGTAGTTTGAGTAGTAGAGCCCATAGCCACCTATGGCGTCGCCGTGGTTGCATGTCACCGGTTCGCCTCAGGTGACCCTAGATCCTTGCACCTGGCCCGTTAGCACTGCTAGACTCACTAAATCTAGTGCGCCACTCCTTTAGCCCGGAGGATGCCTCCTACGCAAAGTCCATTGTAGACCCGAGGCACTCCGCCGCTTTGACGCCACTTTCGGCCATCTTGTTTGTCGCCACCAGCACCCATAACTTTGCCTTGCTCCCCTCTTTCCATTCCGCCGCTCCACGTTAGAGCTCATTGCGTCGTTCGTCGCTGGCGAGCTCGCCAAACCTTTGGCCGCATGCCACTCTGCTTCTCTCCTTCTAACACTAATGACAGTGGTTACATGTAGTGAGTCTATGAAAGGTGGGATTGGCTGAAATACTAATAAAAAATCTAATTAAAAACATGTTTAGTAAATGAGTCGCTGACATGCGGGACCCACGTAATGTTTTCGGTTTTAAAACATGTTTTAAAACCGAGTGGCTGACAAGTGGACCCACGTGTCAGAGGAATATATTCAAAATTTGATTTAATGATTTAGTAAATATTTAATAAGTCTATGACATGTGGGACCATCACTATTTTCGTAAATAAAAAAATCAAAAACCTGATAGACTGACATATAGGCCCCACATGTAAGTGAATGATTTCCAGAAAAATGTAAAAATGAAATGGCCATTTTCAATATAAACAAAATGTGCTTTATTTGTTGGAAAGCGTAAATTTCAAAAAATACATGTGCTTTATTTGTTGGAAAGCGTAAATTTCAGAAAATACACTTTCAACATCACCCTTTTTATTATTTCAGGATTTTTCAAACCGAGTAAAACTGAAATGTTAATAACTTTTGCATATGAACTCCCAATACAATGAATCTTTTTATAAATCCATATAAAATCATTCTCTGTCTGAGTATGCAAAAATATTTGGATTTTTTTGCTGTTGAAATTATTTTACTATTTGTGATTTGTTATCAACTCTTTTGAATAGACATCGAAAACGCGAACAAAATATTCGGCGACCTTCCATCCTCATACTCAGATATACCAGAACAAGGAAAGCACCTCCTTTGACCATGTTGATCCTTCCATCCTCATACTCATACTCAGAGTATCACAGACGGTTTATGTTTAGAACCGTCTGTGATACTCTGACTTCACAGACGGTTAGTGTACAAAACCGTGCAGTGATACTCGACTTCACGGGCGTTTGCGTATGCAGACTGTGCGTGATATCGCATTCACGACGGTTTTTATTTAAAGCTGCATGCGTGATAGTTCATTACACTAACTAGTTTTTACATATTTTTGGCTAGCCTCGAAATTGCTAGCCATGCCTCTGAAAACAAGCATGCGAAAAAGCAGATACATCACGGATAGTCAATTGTCGACAAACTCAATCGATCATTACTCAAAATAAATTACAAAAGATCACATTTGTTCAAGTATTGTTACAAAATAAATTTGATTACAATTGAGTCAATTGTTTGCGGTGGTTGAGAAGTGTCGGTGGGGTGATGCGTTGGGTGGCGTGGAGTGAAATTCTCCGATGTCCTTAATTATCTCGATATGATAAAGTATGAGCTTCCTCGAATGTCCTTGATCTCATTCTCAAAGAGTCCATCTAATTCTATATTCAAGGCACATCGCTAGCAAGAGTAAAGTGTTAAGCATATATATTTAAATTTATAATTACGAAATAATTATTTGAGATTCACAAACCTCGGATCCTTCTTCCTAGCTCTAATGATTTGCTCCATATGATGGCAAGCGAGATTGCACATAACTCATCATTTTTTCTGGCGCACCGCAAAAATAGAATTACATATATCGATTCGAGATCGTTATTATGAAGTATGATATAAGATTATCATGTTGTAGCGCGTACCGGAAATTTTATCCTGTATGTTAGTTGGCGCTCTTTCCATCGTATATTCCTTTGTTGGCAACATAGTCGATGAACGACCTACATGATTCCAAAAGTTATCCTCGACCATTTCAAGCGAATGAAGACTAAAATAGAGTTATGTATGAAGGAAATAAGCATACTTGTCGAGTATTCCTTGCACGTCTTTGAAGTTGTGGTCGGTTGCGGATTAGGAATCAAGGTATATCACATGGCTCCTCTTTGGTATGATGACTAAAAGGATCGATGGTACCTACTCATGTATGTCACTATAGTCATTAAACCCGAGTTCGTGCTTTGATAAAGTACAAATAAAATTTGTAGAGCAAGTAGTGACACTTACCCTGGTTGTAGGGCACCACGATGTACTTCATGTTCTGCACGACAAGCAATGCTCGCTTTATGTATTTCTCGACGAAGGGCGAGTCTGCTTGGATGGTTTGCAACGATACCACATGTGGGTCGAGGAAACCACCGGTTCTTTCCATTCCAGACATTTTTCATCATGTATCTATAAATAAGAAATGAGTTGTGATATTTATCGGTATTACGTGAATGTAAAACTTGATTGTATGCACTTACAGTGTCCAACATCGTAGAAGCGAGCGTCAAGGCCAACGAGGTTGAATAGGTCATATAGGTCGTTGAAGCCCACGACGAAGTGGTTCGTCCCGTTGAAGAAATGCTTATGCTCGTATCGGCGGTGATTCGATGTCGCACCCCTCCTTTTGGGCCTTATCCAAGTACCAGGCATGCAAAGCCTGACAAGCATATCCAGCACGCCCTAATACTACGTGGGAGCACAACGATTTTCCGATGATGTACTTCCCGGATATTCCCGACTTGCCGGACTTGAGGGGCGCCTTAACGTTCGTCGATTTCGATTTGGTCTTAAGCATTGGCGGCGTCTTCTGCGCGAGCGACTCGGGACCCGACATCGGCGCACTCTTTTCTTGTTCCTTCGGCGTCTTCTCCAAGGGAAACGAAAAGGTGGCTTTCTGAGGCAAAATATGAGGTGGAGTCATGGAGGGTCCCGTTGGAGAGGAATGGTCGTGTTGAGATCGCGGCATCGCTGGGTCGGGGCGATGTCCTTCTTGGGCCACGGGATAAAACTATGCACGGCATCCCCTAGTGTTGTGACCTCTTCGTTCGGGCGAATCTCGGTGAGGCGGCCATGAAATGTTCATGTACCATGTCCACCTCCACCTGGCGTAACCTGCGCCACCTAGACACCATCTTTGCGATCGCCCTTCACGGTATGGATGCACCATCCCCGCTTGCCCTCAATAGAAATGGACCCAACTAACCTCACTTGGAGCTTGCGGTCGTCGGCTCCTACAAAACGATCACGCAATTAGCTAAGGTGTCCTATATGTCTATGTTTGCTGCATTCCATAGATGTACATTACCTTGATGTCGCTTCATCGGTAATTGGATATCGTCATGTTCGAATTATGCGTGGGCGCCGACGCTACTCGATGTTAAGCGGGGTGCTCCCAAATTAACAGGGCGCTTGCATCGCGGTCGCTCAGAGTTGATTCATTTGATCATGCAATGCCGCCACTTTCCTTCAAACTTTTGGTAATCATCTGCACCAACCGGTCCTCGCGCTCGCCTTAGATCTCTTCCTACTCACGTATGTGCGAGTCGTGCAGTGAATCCATGACTCCAATGTACGTTAACCCCAAGACCTCGCGTGCGTCCAGGTGTTCCTTGTTTCCCGGGCCGTAGAGAGTATATCCTTCTCCTGTCTACATGGAAGGAGCCTTGAAGTTTGGGCGCACAATTCACGCTGCAAGAGGTCATCATGTTATTATAAACACTATGAAGTTATATATGGAGTTATTAACTAGGTAGTTCGACATACTTACCAAACGTTGAGACACTTCCTCGTCTCACCGTGTTTGTGAAAGAGATGCTGCCTCAAGACGAGACTTTTGCCTCACTTTTAACGGGCTAGGAACGCGAGTGCGTGACATCAGAAACGCGTTGTCCTCGCGCCGCCCATTCATCATATTTACTGCGTATCCAGGTGTGCCGAGTCTGTGTGGATGAGTGTTTCGTGTCTGGAGAGCTTTGTGTGCCGCACTTTACTCGTTAAATTCAGGCGTCGTCTTCATAGCAACAAAGGTGTCCCATGTTTCCTGTAATATCCCGTTTGTCGTTAGCGGATGTAATAAAAAAATTAGAGAGGGAATTAAGATAATTAAAAGAGAAAAAATCAGAAATTGAGAGAAATGGGCCACGCAACCCATAGTCAAGTGGAGGAAAAACAGCTTATCGCCCATGGCCCATGAGGAAACCAGAAACCAACTAAAGAAGGAGGGGGAACCCTAGGGTGCTCTGAGCACCCGCACCGCCACTGTAGCACGGTACTGTAGCAACCCATCTCCTCCATGGTGGTGCCCCTCTCCTCCGATGCCTCTTCGTTGTGGTGGCCGGCCAAGAAAAAAAAAGAAGAAGAAGGAAGAAAGGAGAAGGGAAGAAGAGAGGGAAGGGGAAGATTCACGGATTGCATCGCGGTCTACAGCGGTTCGTCAAAGGTAACCCCGGTTTGCCCCCGAATAGATGCATATTTGATTGTTGTAGCAATGTCGGTATCTCTGTCTCCTCAGGATAGATCGCGTTAGACAGACATTTTGATATAGTTAAGTGCGGATTCTGTCTTGGGCTTCTCCTAGAGAGTTGTAGAAGACGTCAATAGCTTTCGATGAAGTGCTAGATCGTATTATTTGGACCTATGTAGCAAAAGTTATGAATTTTTTAGTGCGATTGTTCTGCGAATCTGTCAGTATTCTGACAGGTTTTAGTAATCTAACTTTAGAGATCAGTTAAATAGAGAATTAGAGGATCTCAGTATAATGAAAGTTGTAGATAATTGTCGTAGATTTCAGGGAAGCCCAAGAACGCGACATTTGGACAAACGAGCTGAATGTTATGTTAGTTTTAGTGCTCTGTCCGAGAAGGGTGACGTGAAATCGATGTTTTGTTAATCAGCTTAAAAGTGATTTTAGATGGCCGAATCAGGAGGCTCACCAACTAAAAGAGTAGAAGAGCAAGACAAACTTAACCAACACATGAGCTCGCTCCTAAGTGAATTTCCTTTCATTGTCATGAGAATTTTATACTACCTAATAGTAAGCTATTGCTTGTGTTCAAGTTTGAAGGAAAGGCATCGTGGGAAACCGAGGAGCATGTAGATGATGTTGTTATGATGAACAAGTGTCTAATGGTGTATACAAGTGCAGGTGACCCGTGGGAGGTAGGGCGCTTGAAGAAAAGATGTCACATAGTTCCATCAACAAAGTTTACAAGGATAAATGCAGACAACTCATAAGATTCCTGCATATAATACATATATATATATATATATATATATATATATATATATATATATATATATGGAAATCTTATCAAGTCTATTATCCAATACATCAAATGACACATGATTTGGAGCTTTTTTAAAAAAAAAAGTTATGGCCATTGGAGTGCATGATGCACAGGCAGACCGTGCGACCTACGAGAGTTGACAAAGCTAATGAGTTCGAGCCTTGTATGACATTTTTGGTTGGCTTCCTATTATTTTAAGAATTTACAAAGGCTTTGAAGGCCTAAGTTTACAAGTCTCTCATGGAATAAAAAACGTTTCAAACAAGGAAATTAAAGTAAGATGATTTGGATGCTATTTGGATTGAACTCCTCACAGTCAGCAGGGCTAGATTGAAAAGCCCATAACATTCACAAACGGAGTCCATTTGGGATGCACGATTACTTATTGGAAAGATCATTTCGAGGTCCACATGATAGACGAAGTGCCAACATCAGATTCTATGTGTATGCACTACATAGCATAAACAAACTGACAGTTGTAAAGTTAGTGTTTCCTTTTTTATTGTATTCGAGCCCAAGTCTATTTTAGATGTCTTACGAGGTATATAAGCCATTGTATCACGTCCGTGTAATTTAGACCATGTTTATTTCAGAAATAGATTGCTTTTGCATCTAATAGCATTCAACGCTTGTTCATCCAACTCTTTGGCACAACCAGGGTTCACAATTTCGGCAAAATTTTGCCAAAATGTCTGAAATTTC
Source organism: Ampelocalamus luodianensis (assembly GCA_036346255.1). NCBI lineage: Eukaryota > Viridiplantae > Streptophyta > Magnoliopsida > Poales > Poaceae > Ampelocalamus > Ampelocalamus luodianensis. The sequence goes on along the minus strand of CM070627.1, from coordinate 9,345,090 downwards.
GTTCATTTTGTCCCCATCTGAAAGAAGTTCAATTCGTTCGAATTTTTTCGGTTTGTTTGAATTTGAAGGGGATTTGGAGGGTGAAACTGAGTAAAAACTAGTAAGGAAACACTAAGCCGAAGATAGCCTGGTGGTAAGGCTCCCTTGCTTGTTTCAGTTTGAAAACTCACAGAAATTTCGGACCAAAATTTCTGTTATTTCGCCCCCAAACGAATTTTTTTTCGAAAACGATTGTGAACCCTGGGCACGACCAAGAATATGAGGGGAATTGGGTGTTCTTTTTCCATATATAGTTCTATCTTTCTGCGGGGAGTTGAGAGATCGATATACTCCACTCGATGGTAGGTGGAGTGTGTGTGTGACTGGCGAATTAAAGAGTTGCAAGTTCATTGCATTGACAGCAAGTGAGCAACTATGATTCGACGAGTCTGTCGTGCAAGTTACCTTTGATCCTATGTTGAGAAGATCAGACGCCCCATCCTGTATCACAGTCTGAGCGTAATGCTGAAAGCTCGCTCGCCAACCTCCTCACTAAGCTCGGCCTCAACTGCATCGCTGACGCCTCCACATCCACCGGCAGCTGCACGGGCAAGGCGACGCCCATCACCGTCTAATCCTTCGTTGGGTTGAGGGTTGGCAACGCCACCTTCAAGGACCCCTACGACGAGCTCGGCCCCAAGGTTCTAAGGGTCATCAACGTGAATGACCCCATCACAATCTGCTTCTACTGCGCTCATCATCTTATCCGGTGCCATGGCGAGGAAGCAGCCTCCTGCGTGTGCTCACCGGTCCATGCCACCACAGCGGTGAGCTCGCCGGACGCCACCGCCGTAGTGCTCGCCGGTCAAAGTCGGCGTCACTGGGCATCATCGACTCATCGTGGAGAGAGGGAGAGAGGGAAAGAGGTGGGAAGATAAACCATCCATGTCAGTTTTTTGGGAACAAGGAGCTAGTAGTGGAGAAGAGAAAAAGATGGGTTGCTTTTAGATTGGTGTTAGCTAGGTGGCGGAATCGGGAATGGAGTCTTTAGGGATGAGGTTTTAGGAGAATTTTTTTATTAATTAATATTTTTAAAAAAATAATTTTAAAGTTAACCCCGACGCACTTTATTTCCAATTCTGACCCCTTTGGTCACGCCACCATCCGTGGTGTGACCAAATAACACTATCACACCAGCCCGTTTCTGGGCCAATTCTTGTCACGCCACGGGTGGTGGCGTGACAGTGTTGTTTGTCGTGACAAAATTTGCGTTTTTGCAGACTTATCCTATGGCGTGACAATATTGTTTTGTCACGCCATGAGTGGTAGCGTGACCAAAGGGGTTAGAATTGAAAATAAAGTGCGCTGGGGGTTAACTTTAAAATTAATTTTTAAAAAGGATTAATTAATAAAAAAAGTTCATTTTAGGATCCGTCCCCTAGAATTTTTTCCCGCATACTATGAAATCCCCCCACCTCGCACAGTACGGTGTGGTTGGTCACCTTGTGCTTCGCGCACACCCAGTCCGTAGCCACAGTTGGACACTTGGGTGGAAATTGGAAACGTACCAACGGTGTGTGCGTGCGATTCCGTTGGTGCAATCGGTTTTGGTCAAGGTTGTCATGATCGTAACATGGATCGTACGATCTCACTGTGCTAAAATGATACAAATCGATATAGGGATCAAAATTTCATAGAATCATGATCCTGAAGGTAGGATCGTATAGAATCGGGTAGGATCATGATCCTGACAACAAACTATATCAGCATATACATTTTCATTTTACCTATTACTAATTTAGGTTACAATAGTTTAATTTCCTTTGCTTTTGCTGATGTTGTTCTATGGTAGAAAAAAGTATTACCATTAATATATTGGATTTTAAATGTTTAGGTTACTAAAAAATAATTAAAAAGGTTTAAAAACAAGCTTAATTGCATGTAAAATGAATCAGCGTACCCAAATTTACGAAACTAAATTCAAAAATTCAACTATAGCCTTGCATGTCTGAAAACATAATTCAATTTTTATATAAAATACATATACTATTAAAAATATGATAGAATCATGATTCTACCGTCCGATCCTTCAGACCAAAAACAATCACACTATGCATGGAGACCCTGACAAACTTGGTTCTAACGTAGCAGATGGCCAGCGGTGGAGGCCCATCCGCACGGCGTGGCCGGCACGAACAAGTTTACAATTAGAATATTCGTCATCTAATCCATTGATTAACTATTGGAAATATGGACAATATTTTAATTTCAGATTTTATTATGAGGTAAAGATCACATAAAACTATATATGCATACACCAATACTAACAACAGACAACTCATTGCACTTCTAAACATACATAATAATAGGATTATAGCATAATAGTTTGGTCACGCAACCAACTTACAGTCGAGGTTGATGAAGAACAGAAAGCAACACAGACTCGAAGCAATGCAGAACGTAGATGTAGTAGCACAGCGAGGGATCGCGCAGATACGCTCATACGCTGCCCAGAAACCTTATTGTCTCCCCGTGCAGGTGAACTCTGTGATAATGGTTTGGAGATACCCACCCACCCTCCTTCTCGGTGCACTCCAAGGAGAAGGGACGGCTTGGTTTGACAGCACAACTCTTTAGCATAGTAGAACAGTGAGGGAAAAGAAGAAAATAGAAGTGTATCAATCTATGTCAGACGTCTCCAGATCTTTTAAAGGTCGAGACAATTACTTTCTAGTAACTGCATAATAAAGCACATATTAAACCACTAGTAACTGCTAATTCAAAACCAAATAATGGTAATTAAGAAGTGTTTTATCATATCCTTATTACACATTGGTCTACAGTTTCGACCACTGGTCTACAGCTTCTACCAGTGTATTTTGACCACACTGTTCTATGGATTTGACCACTATTTTTTGACCACTTTATTTCGACCACAGTGTTTTGACCACTTTATTCCGACCACACTGGTCTATGGCTTCGATCACATTATTTCGACCACTGTGTTTTGACCACTTTTTTCCGACTACACTTGTCTATAGCTTCGACCATATTATTTCAAACACTGTGTTTTTACCACATTGGTCTATAGCTTCGACCACATTATTTCGACCACTGTGTTTCGATCACTTTATTTTGACCACACTGCTCTATGGCTTCGATCACATTATTTCGATCGTTGTGTTTCGACCATACTGACCTATGGCTTCGATCATATTATTTCGACCACTGTGTTTCGACCATTTTATTTCGACCACACTGGTCTATGGCACTACTACAGAAACAGTCATCACAGACGGTTCGAAACCCTCATCACAGACGGTTTTCGAACCGTCTGGATAAGTTGGTCTCGATAGCGAGTTGTTATTACGCATTGTCGGGTAACCGTCTATGATACGAATATCACGAGCGGTTTTAAATAAAAACCGCTCAGGAATGTCGATATCACAGAGCGATTCACACACTAATCGTGCGCGAAGTCGAGTATCACGAGCAGTTACGTACGCGAATCGTCAGCGAAGTCGATATCACGCACGGTTTATGTTTAGAACCGTCGCGATACTCGACTTCGCAGACGGTTGTACGTAACCGCTCGTGATACTCGACTTCACGCACGCCGTACGTAACCGCTCGTGATATCGGCATTCGCTGATTTCGGTTTTATTTAAACCGCCTCGTGATAGTTCATTACACTAACTAGTTTTTCTGATTTTTGGCTAGCCTCAGAATTGCTAGCCATGCCCTCTGAAAACAAGCATGCGAGAAAAATGTATACATCACGATAGTCAATTGTCGACAAACTCAATCGATCATTACTCAAAATAAATTACAAAAATCACATTTGTTCAAGTATTGTTACAAAATAAATTTGATTACAATTGAGTCAATTGTTTGTAGGTGGTTGAGAAGTGTCGGCGGGGTGATGCGCTGGCTGGGTCAAATGAGTGAAATTCTCCTGTCCTTAATTATCTCGATATGATAAAGTCACAGAGCTTCCATCGAATGTCCTTGATCTCATTCTCAAAGAGTCCATCTAATTATATATTCAAGGCCTGCCGCTAGCAAGAGTAAAGTGTTAAGCATATATATTTAAATTTATAATTCTGAAATAATTATTTGAGATTCACAAACCTCGGATCCTTCTTCCTAGCTCTAATGATTTGCTCCATATGATGGCAAACGTAGATTGCACATAACTCATCATTTTTTGCCGGCGGCATCGCAAAAATAGAATTACATATATCGATTCGAGATGCGTTATTATGAAGTATGATATAGGATTATCGTGTTGTAGCGCGTGCACTGAAATTTTGTCTGTATGTTAGTTCGGCGCTCTTTCCATCGTATATTCCTTTGTTGGCAACATAGTCGATGAACGACCTACATGATTCCAAAAGTTATCCTCGACCATTTCAAACGAATGAAGACTAAAATAGAGTTATGTATGAAGGAAATAAGCATACCTCGTCGAGTATTCCTTGCGAATCTTCAAGTTGTGGTCGCTTGCGGATTAGGGAATCAAGGTATATCACATGGTTCCTCTTGGTATGATGACTAAAAGGATCCATGGTACCTACTCATGTATGTCACTATAGTCATTAAACCCGAGTTCGTCTTTGCGTATAAAGTACAAATAAAATTTGTAGAGCAAGTAGTGACACTTACCCCTGGTTGTAGGGCACCACGATGTACTTCATGTTCTGCTGACGAAGCAATGCTCGCGTTATGTATTTCTCGACGAAGGGCGAGTCTGCTTTGGATGGTTTGCAACGATACCACATGTGGGTCGAGAAACCCACCGTTCTTTCCATTCTTTGACATTTTTCATCATGTATCTATAAATAAGAAATGAGTTGTGATATTTATCAGATACATGAATGTAGAACTTGATTGTATGCACTTACGATTGTCCAACATCGTAGAAGCGAGCGTCAAGGCCAACGAGGTTGAATAGGTCATATAGGTCGTTGAAGCCCACGACGAAGTGGTTCGTCCCGTTGAAGAAATGCTTATGCTCGTATCTGACGGTGATTCCAGTATCGCACCCCTCCTTTTGGGCCTTATCCAAGTACCAGGCATGCAAAGCCTGACAAGCATATCCAGCATGCCCTAATACTGCGTGGGAGCACAATGGTTTTCCGATGATGTACTTCCCGGATATTCCCGACTTGCCGGACTTGAGAGGCGCCTAACGCTCGTCGATTTCGATTTGGTCTTAAGCATTGGCGGCGTCTTCTGCGAGACGACTCGGACCCGATCTGCTGGCACACTTTTCTTGTTCCTTCAGCGTCTTCTCAAGGGAACCGAAAGGTGGCTTTTGAGGCGAAATATGAGGTGGAGTCATGGAGGGTCCCGTTGGAGAGGAATGGTCGTGTTGAGATCGCGGCACTGCTGGGTCCAGGACGATGTCCTTCTTGGGCCACTTGATAAAACTGTGCACAGCATCCCCTAGTGTTGTGACCTCTTCGTTCGGGCGAATCTCGGCGGGACGGCCATGAAATGTTCATGTACCATGTCCACTTCCACTGGCGTAACCCTCGCGCCACTGGACACCCCGTCGCACCGCCCCTTCCTCGGTATGGATGCACCATCCTCGCCTGGCCTAAATAGAAATGGACCCAACTAACCTCACTTGGAGCTTGCAGGCCGTCGGCTCCTACAAAACGATACGCAATTAGCTAAGGTGTCCTATATGTCTATGTTTGTCGCATTCCATAGATGTACATTACCTTGATGTCGTCTTCATCGGTAATTGGATATCGCCATGTTCGGAATTATGCGTGGACGCGACACTACTCCGATGTCGGCGTGATTGGCTCCCAAATTAACAGGCGGCTTGCATCGCGATCGCTCAGAGTTGATTCATTTGATCCTGCAATCTCGCCAACTTTCCTTCAAACTTTCAAGAATCATCTATACCAACCGGTCCTCGCGCTGCCTTAGATCTCTTCCTACTCTCGTATGTGCGAGTCGTCATGCGAATCCATGACTCCAAGGTACGTTAACCCCAAGACCTCGCGTGCATCAAGGTGTTCCTTGTTTCCCGCCATAGAGAGTATATCCTTCTCCTGTCTACATGGAAGGAGCCTTCGGAAGTTTGGGCAGACAATTCACGCTGCAAGAGGTCATCATGTTATTATAAACACTATGAAGTTATATATGGAGTTATTAACTAGGTAGTTCGACATACTTACCACACGTTGAGACATACTCACAAATTTATATCAACAATAAGACTAATTGACCATATAAAGCAATATGCTTAAGCTCAAGTCATGTTTCTAATCATATATTTGATTTCAGATTTCGACTATCATCACAGAAAACATACAAGTGTATCTTAATTCCGCTATAACTGAAAACCAAGAGTATAAAGGCTACTAATTATAACCGACCATATAAAGCAATATGCTTAAGTTCAAGTCTGTTTGTAATTATCTATATGATTTCAGATTTTGACTGTCATCACAGAGCATCAACAAGGCATCATCAGAACCCATCACAGAGCATCAACAAGGCATCATCAGAACCCATCACAGAGCATAAACAGAGCCCATCACAGAGCATCACAGAGCATCATCAGAACCCATCACAGAGCATAAACAGAGTTCATCACAGAGCATCAACAAGGCATTATCAGAACCCATCATAGAGCATAAACAGAGCCCATCACAGAGCATCAACAAGGCATGATCAGAACCCATCACAGAGCCCATCACAGAGCAAGGGAGGCACGAGGGAGAGGAAGTGACGAGTAAGAGCAAAACCTAGTGTAGGGTGTCGAGGTCGGGGGCGGCGGTGTGAAGCGCCGAGGTCGGGGCGGCGGTGTCGAGGTCGGGGGCGGCGGTGCCGAGCTCGGAGGCGCGGTGTGGGGGGCGCCGAGGTCGGGCGTCGAGTCGCAGCGCCAAGGTCGGGCGCCAGGTCGGGCGCCAAGGTCGAGCGCGCGCCGAGGTCGGGAGCGGCGGGTCGGGGGTGGCGGTGTCGAGGTCGGGGGTGGCGGTGAACGGGCAAGCCCTAGAGGAGGCAAAAGAGCGCGTGATAAACTCAGGGGTGCGGGAGAGAGTGAAAGTGAGAAAAACCCTACCGGTTCCCACCTTATAAGAGTTTATCACAGACGGTGCTGTTTTATAACCGTCTATGATAATTAATCATAGACGGCTCTACATAATAACCGTTTGTGATACGTTGCATATCACATACGGCGCTATTTCCAAACCGTCTGTGATATATCAAAGACGGTTTCAACCTAAAACCGTCTGTGATAAACTCATGTCACGACGCGGTGCATTATAGAACCGCTCATGATAAACTCATGTCACGCATTTGCATTTTATAGAACCGTCTGTGATAAACTCATATCACAAACGGTTATAATATAGAACCATCTGTGAGTCATTATCACACACGGTTATATAATAGAACCGTCTGTGATATCCTGACAAAACCTATTAACAATCTGTGGTATCCTGACAATTGTCGGTTACAATGACGTATCCTGACAATTGTCGGTTACAATGAACGTCCACATTGACATCAATATCAAAATATATGAGAGATGACAAAACGGTGACAAGTATATATGATGACAAGCTCATAACACATTTTACTTCAAAACCAATTGTTTGTTACAATGAATGTCCACATTGACATCAATATCAAAATATATGAGAGATGACAAAACACGTGACAAGTATATATGATGACAAGCTCATAACATATTTTACTTCAAAAACCAACTGTCGGTTACAATGAACGTCCACATTGACATCAATATCAAAATATATGAGAGATTACAAGTCCATAACACATGACGTTATGGAATAAATTAATTACAATGGATTAAATTCATAATTAAAATATAGCCCTTCATGATGATCGGCGCATATAGCTAGCTTCCTCACCGGGTTCTTCCTCGAGCACGATACCATCTCCAAAGGAGGCAACTCAAATCAAATTGATTGTATTCTTCCTCGTCCACTACATTCTCAACTATGACAATCCTTCTTTTCCATGAAGAACTACGTGACGTTTCTTATTTGCCGGGTCGGTTACATAGAATACTTGAACAACTTGATTAGCTAGTACGAATGGTTCATCTTTATATCCGACACGTTCAAGGTCCACGGTAGTGACACCGTACTTGTCAACCTTCACCTGTGGGAGATGGACCCAACGGCACCGAAATATGGGGAACTTGAAAAGCACGTAGTCGAGCTCCCATATCTCCTCTATTTGCCCATAGTACGAGCTCCTCGGCCATCGATCTGAATGCATCTATCACGGACACCGCTGCTACGATCGTGCTCTTCCTATCCTGAGCTGTCGTATAAAATGTGTACTCATTTATGTCGTATCCTTACCATGTGACAATTGTAAATTGTGGCCCTTGTGCCAACCATAGCAATGTATCATCACTTGATGACCTCCCAGTGATTCGCACCTTTAACCATCCGTTGAACCGACGGTTGTGCTCTCTCATGATCCAAACCTCCGACCGGTTTGGATTACATTGGCGTACCATGTCTTTGTGCTCGTCGATGTGCGGGGACACTTCGGTCATGTGTTGCAAGATCGTGAAATGGGCTTGAGCGTATGTATCCGGATCGGAGTGATTGATTTTCTTCTGATGGTCCTGATACCATCCAGTCTCCCCTCATGACGAGATAGAGGCACACCTATCGGATCCACCTGAGCCATGTAGTCGACGCAGAACTCAATGACCTCTTCCGTTGCATAACCTTCGATGATGCCGCTTCCCTCGGTCGAGATCGATTCCGTGCGTTTACTTGAGAATTCCCATGTACCTCTCAAGCGGGTACATATGACGTAGAACACAGGGCGCATATCTTTATCTCTTTCACAAGGTGAACAATGAGATGGACCATGATATTGAAAAATGACGGAGGGAAATACATCTCAAGATGACATAGAGTCGTCACCACCTCGGCCTGCAGAGCATCTAGTCCTTGGGGATCGATGACCTTCTGAGCAATTGAGTTGAAGAAATAACACAGCCTCAAGATTGCCACTCGGATCTTGTTCGGCAAGATACTTCTAATTGCAACAGAAGCATTTGTGTCATCAAGACATGACAATCATGCGACTTCATACCAATTAATTTCAAATCTTGCATAGAAACAAGTTTCTTAATGTTAGCGAGTAACGGACGAGACTTTCACACCATGCAAGCTCGCACGCTTCTTTCTCTCGGCCTTGCACGAGTGTAGCAAGTCAGGAAAGGTACGTTAAATCTGTATCGCCTCTTGCGGTGCTAACTCGGTCCTTATGTTCATATTGACCAAGTCTCGCGTGCGTTAACATCATCCTTTGTTTTGCCACTAATGTTCGAGAAGAGACCAATCAAACTATCACATACATTCTTCTCCACGTGCATGACGTCGATGCAGTGGCGAACTTCTAAGTGCTCCCAATAAGGCAAGTCCCAAAATATTGACCGCTTCTTCCAGATGTTCTTCTGACGGATTCTTAATTGACGTCCCTTCCCAAGCACAACATCGATATCCTTAACCATATCATAGACATCTTTTCCTCTAAAAGCCCTTGGAGCTGAACCGTCCTCCTTATTTCCGTCGAATTGTTTCTTCATCTTTCGGTATGGGTGACTCCTGGGAAGGAACCTACGGTGTCGCGTATACACAGTTTTGCGTGAGTTGTTTAGCCATACACTCTCGTAGCATCTAAGCAATGCGGACAAGCTTTGGCTCCTTTTGTCTCAAGCCCACAAGTTACCAAGAGCGGAAAATCATTGATGGTGCGAGAACAATATGGCGTGTAAAGTGAAGTTCTCTCGTTTATGCGCATTCCATACCTGTACCCTTCGTTCCACAAGTGTGACAAGATCTTCCAAAGAATGGTGCTAGGTACACATCAATATCATTCCCAGTTGTTTGGCCCTTGGATAAGTAGTGACATCAAAATGTACTTCGCTTCATACACGCCAAGGAGGAAGGTTGTACATGCATAGATTCACAAAGCCAAAGCTATGTCACGCTCATGTTACCGAAAGGATTCATTCCATCTGTACTCAACCCTAACCTTATGTTCCTCGGTTCTGCACCAAACTCTTCGAAGCTCCGATCGAAGTTTCTCCACTGAGCAGAATCAGCAAGGTGTCTTAGCTTTCCATCTTTCTTACGGTCCTCCGAGTGCCAACGCACCAATCTTGCCTCCTTTGGGTTCGCAAATAAACGCTTCAAACGTGGGATCACAGGCAGATACCACAACATCTTAGCAGGAGGTCCTTGCTTCAACCTAGTAGTATTCTGACGCTTGTATCGGGATGCTTTGCACACGAGACATACATGCATGTCTGCATACTCTTTACGGTACAGGATACAATCGTTCGGACATGCATGTATTCGCTCTACTTCCATTCCCAATGGACAAAGAACCTTCTTTGCTTGGTAGGTGGTGTTGGGCAACACGTTTCCCTCCGGAAGAATGCCCGCTAGGAGACTAACAACGCCGTGAAACTCTTATCGGACCAACCATTGCTTGCCTTTAATTTAAGCGCTTCAATCACGGTTGACAACCTTGTGTATTCGGCTGCGCTTAGGAACAAAGGTCTCACCGAGTCCTCCATTAAGCGCTCGAATTTACAAAACTCTCTCTCACCGTAGTTCTCTTCTGCATTGCGCAGCATTTGATCCAGATTGTCATCGTATGACCTATCCTCATCAAAAGCACAGTCTACATCCGGCATATCGTTGACTTCCTTGGCGATGTCGTTATTACTAACTTCCTGTGTAATCTGCTCTTCACCGTGACTAGTCCAACATGTATACCCTTTTTTGAAACCCCTTCGAATCAAGTGTGCTTCTATCTGCGCCGAGTTAGTAAACATCTTCAGATTACCGCAATCAATGCATGGACATTATATAAATTTTATCCCCTTCTTCATCATATCCTGCTCGACGGCTCTTCTAAAAGCAACCACGCCATTAATGTACTCTTGACTCACACGGTTCATACCATACATCCAGTTTCGGTCCATCTACGCTACACATGTAACAAAATATCTGATGTCAAATTAGATTAATAAAATCTCTCTCAACCGCTCTCTCTCTCCATTTCCTTCCCCTCACGAACTTTAATGCATATGCCGACCACCCAATATGAAAAATATTATTCTATTCCCTTGCATCCGAATGAAAAGTTTGCATCGATTCCTAGAGTTTTGCTTCGGAATAGGCAGCTTCCACGTGTGGAATCGGTTCCTAGCATCAAATCTAGCCATTTGAACCGACTAATTAAGCACATAAATTACAGATGCTCTAAAGGGTTATAGATTGTTACCCTCAGAGCTCACGATGAAAATACCAAATCTCTTGAGATTTCTCTCCTTCTCCCTCCCTTTCTCCTCTCCTTCTCCCCTCTCTCTCTCTATCGGTGGCGCAGTGTGTTTTTATCTGGGTGGCGGCTCAAATGGGAATGGGCAGGGGGTACTCCAGGTATTTATAGCGGCGAGGATATCACATACGGTTCAAAATATGAACTGTCTGTGATATACACATATCACAGACTGTTTTTAAATAGAACCGTATGTGAAATATCACAGACGGTTCTATTAAAAAACCGTCTGTGATAATCTCCCGTATCACCGACGGTTTTTATATAGAACCGTCCATAATATTTCACATACGGTTCTATTTAAAAACCGTCTGTGATACGGGAGATTATCACAGACGGTTTATTAATAGAACCGGCTGTGATATTTCCGCACAGTTCTATTAATTAACCGCTCAGTGATATATACCTATCACGACGGTTATTAATAAGAACCGTCTGTGATAGGCCGGCACTACAAATGCCGCGTCCCAACAGACTCAACACAGACGGATTCAAATGAACCCGTCTGTGATGGGGTGTCTACTATAGCATGTTTTGTAGTAGTGTGGCTTCGATCACATTATTTCGACCGTTGTGTTTCGACCATACTGGTCTATGGCTTCGACCATATTATTTCGATCATTGTGTTTCGACCACTTTATTTCGACCACAGTGTTTCAACCACACTGGTCTATGGCTTCGAGTACATTATTTCGATCACTGTGTTTCGACCACACTGGCCTATAACTTCAACCATATTATTTCGACCACTGTGTTTCGACCACACTGGTTTATGGCTTTGACCACATTATTTCTCAACCAGTGTTTAAAAGGAGAGAAATGTACGGTTAGCAAAAGAAAGGTGGACTGGTTCACGACAAGTTCACATATACGCTCGCGCATGCGTACGTGTGTATGTGTGAATTTAGCTATAGTCCTCCTCATGTCACCACATGTCATATGTCACATGTTATAAATTGCTCTCCCACCATATGGCTAGACAATATAGGACTAAACCATGCCTGCTTTGAAATTTTAGGAATGAATATGCCTTTACACAGCTGTGTATTAGCTGTCACACACACACAACTTGTCACACACACACGCACACAGCCTACGCGAATATACACTTATGTGCATCCTAGTCTGTAACCACGATTGGACACTTGGGCGGAAATTGGAAACATACAAACGGTGCGTGCGTGTGATTCCGTTGGTGCAATCGGTTCGCTAAGGTTGTCATGGTCGTGATATGGATCGTAGGATCGTACGATCCTATAATCCCACAGTGCTAAATTTATACAGATCAGTATATAGATCAGAATTTCATATAATTATGATCCTGAAGGTAGGATCTTATAGAATCGGGTATGATCTTTACAATCGTGCTCACAATCGGATAGGATCATGATCTTGATAACAAACTATATAAGCATGTACAATTTTATTTTACTTATTGCTAATTTAGGTTACAATAGTTTAGTTTTATTTGGTTTTGCTGATGTTGTTCTAAGGTAAAAAAGTATTACCATTAATATATTGTATTGTAAATGATTAGTTTACTAAAAAAACAATTAAAAAGGTTTTAAAAACAAACTAATTGCATGTAAAATGAATCAGTGTACCCAAATTTACGAAACTAAATTCCAAAAAAAAACCTACTGTTTATATAAAATGGGAGCAACTAGGGGCCGTACGTCCGATTAAACTATTCTCGCCGTACGCCCTCATTTTTCTTAGACGGGTCGGAGGCGCCGGGCCACTAGGGGGAGCTGGCGCCAGGACGAGCAGCGCGAGCGAGCCGTGCCAGGGCACGCAAGTGGCCGTAGGCCGGGCGAGTCGCGCCGGGAGCTGAGAGCCAGGCCGGGCTGAGGCGTGGCCGGGACCGATCCAAGCCGGCGGCCAGGCGCAAGAGGCCCGAGCCGGCCAGAGACGTGTGCACGACCGCAGAAAGGCCAGACCGCCATGGAGAGCCGAGAGGGAGCCAGACGCGGCGCAGGGAGACGCTAGCGGCAGCGGCCCCAGGAAGGGCCGAGCTAGGCACGCAGGGAGCCAGGGCGGCGCTGGGAGGAACAGGCGCCATGGGGAGTTTTCGGTGGAGTGCAGGCTCCATGGAGAAGAAGAACCGAGAGAAAGAAAGAAAGGAAGGCTCCTTGCCTTGGATTCCCAAGACATAGCTCCTAAGCATGCCTCCCTTGCATTAAATGTTCACATGAAGACTCAGCCGTAAAGCTCACATGGAAAAAGCAAATGCACGAAGTGCATCAAGTCAGGACAGTGGGACCTATGTCTTAAAGAAGGGTGATAGCACTGGACGTTTGATTTGGGGGCTAGAATCGGACGTCCGAGTTCTGCCGCACTGAACTGAAAGAACCTGTTTCGATTCTTCACTTCGGTTGTCTTCTTGTGAAATAATCCCACCCATGGGACCCGCTGATTTAACTTCGCTGCAGAGCCTTGTCTTCACGTGATGTTGCTACTTGCTAGCAGAAGTGTTGCATGCAACATCCTTCGAACAATGGTTGCAACATCTCCGGACAACGGTTGCAACATCTCAGGACAATGGTTGCAACATCTCCGAACAACGGTTGCAACATCTTAGGACAACGGTTGCAACATCCCCGGACAACGGCTGCAACATTACCGGACAATGGCTGCAACATCCTTGGACAACGGCTGCAACATCTCCGAACAATTGTTGCAACATCACAAATCAAAACAAAGCATCTGGAAAAAACGCGTTGTGAAAAATTGCAACATCGCCGTGAACAGTATGCAACATTTTTTTTTCTATAGATGCAACATTTTTTTCTACAGATGCAACACTTGCAACATCCCCGGACAACGGTTGCAACATCCTAGGACAATGGTTGCAACATCTCCGGACAACGGTTGTAACATCACAAATAAAAAAAGCATCTGGAAAAAAACACGTTGAAAAAAATTACAACATCGCCGTGAATTGTATGCCCCGATGTAGATATATTGTTTCCTTTATTCTGCATAAGAATTGGATGCGATCGATTGGATCGGTTTCTTCGGATGATGTTCGCTAAGCTGAAAGGTATTTTGATACTTTGATCCTCGCTTCTCTGTAATCAGCAGTGAAAAGGTGAGTTTGATCAAGTTACACTGGGCGCCATGATGTCTTATCGGCGTAAACTGATCGATATAGTTACGTGGCTGACGTAGGCTGCGGGGCGTTTGAGCGATTGTTGCATCATGATGCGTTGGTTTGACCGTACGATACAAACGTCCTAATCGGACGTATGTGTGGGATGATTTCCCAAAAGCAAATGCACAAAGTGCATCAAGAACAGTGGGACCTATGTCTTAAAGAAGGGTGATACTAGCACTGGACGTTTGATTTGGGGGCTAGAATCGAGCGTTCGAGTTCGCCGCATGTTGGCGAAAGAACTGTTCGATTCTTCACTTGATTGTCTTCGTGAAATAATCCCACCCATGGGACCCGCTGATGTAACTTCGCTGCAGAGCCTTGTCTTCACGTGATGTTGCTACTTGCTAGCAGAAGTGTTGCATGCAACATCCTTCGAACAATGGTTGCAACATCTCCGGACAACAGTTGTAACATCCCAGAACAATGGTTGCAACATCTCCGAACAACGGTTGCAACATCCTAGGACAATAGTTGCAACATCCCCGGACAATGGTTGCAATATCCCCGGACAACGGTTGCAACATCACAAATCAAAAAACAAAGCATTTGGAAGAAAAACGCGTTGAAAAAATTGTAACATCGCGTGAACGAGATGCAACATTTTTTCTACGGATGTAACGCTTTTTTCTACAAATACAATACTTGCAATATCCCCAGACAATGGTTGCAATATCCTTGTACAATAGTTGCAACATCCCCGAACAACGGTCGCAATATCACAAATCAAAAAACAAAGCATCTAGAGAAAAAAACGCGTTGAAAAAAATTACAACATCGTCGTGAACAGTATACAATATTTTTTTCTACAGATACAACATTCTAAAGAATAGTTTATACAACATTATTTTTAACAAACCGCAACATTATTTTCAACGGACCATAACATGAAAATTCTCCTTGCTTCCTTGCACTGTCTCTGCACACGTTCTAGAAACCTTCGTAAATGCAATCGCTTTGCCGTGGGACCCGCGCCTTACGTCTCAGCGTGGCGGATGCGGAGCAACGTCTCCCCTTGGTCTTCCCGATAGAACAAGGTCTCCTGCTCCTTTACTTGATGTTTTCACGTGACGTGCACAGCAGCCCCTGGCCCTGGACATCCTTCTCTTCTAGTGATGATGCAAGTAGCACAGAACTAACGCAAGACCAAATGTGTGAACACAGGAGAAGCGATTTAGGAGAGAATCAGAGCGTCGGTGGGATACGGGTGAATATTTGCAGGATCGCCCGCAGCCTAGGCCCACGTTATAAAGAGCGTACGATGCTCCGGACGTCAGCACGGAAACGTTTCCCATATAAAATACATATACTTTTAAAAATTTGATAGAAGAATCATGATTCTACCATCCCATCCTTGGGACCAAAAACGATCGCACTATGCATGGCGATAGGGGTGGATATCGAGCCAAATACACGTCTTACCGAGCTTTTCAAACAACTTAATTTAATGTTATTTTATTTATAGTTTGAAAGTATTTTTAGAATCGAGCTAACGAGCCAAGCCGAGAGTAAAATCTAATTCCATTCAAAATCGACTCATTTTAATGTTTTATCCATTAACAAGCGTAATTATAGTAACTTTTTTCCACCCCTACGTGGCGACCCTGACAAAGTTTGCGTGTCATCGGCATGATTGGCGCCGGCGGCTTCATCGGCTCCCACCTATGCGAGAAGCTCATGGACGAGACGCACCACCTCGTCCTCACCATCGACTTCTATTGTGACAAGATCCGCCACCTCGTCGACCTGCGCCGCCCCACCTCGTCGGCCGCACCTCCCTCCACCGCCTCAACATCAAGAACAACTCCAGGCTCGAGGGGCTCATCAAGATGGCCGATCAGGTCCGAGCGCCATTGCGTGTGTGGGATTTGGGCTTCGTTTTGCTCGATTTGCTTGGGGAGGAGGGGCTGGCTTGTTTCGTACTCTATGCATCTTGTGCTGACTTTTTTGCGTGTTTTGATTGGAATTGAGATGCAAACATGGCGTTTTTATGTTTCTGCTTCGCTTCTCTGCCTGTTCCGATGCGTTTTAGGCTTGTGTTTTGCGTATTTTTTCCGGTTACGTCTCGGATTGTTTGTCTATGGTAGATTGTTTCGTGGATTTTAAGCCATTTCTGCACAGATACGCGGTTGGGCTGTTGATTTGGATTTGGGAGTCTCGGTCGCCCGCGAAGTCCCCGATGGCCACCGCCGGGCGCGGCCGTGACTCCGGCGAGCCCCTCTGCCGGATGACCCCGAAGGGGAGGTTCTGTATGGAGAAGTGCGAATCTCGGGGCACCTCCACGAACGACCGCAGCTGCTGCTTCCCCTCTGCCGCCATTGCTGCCGACTATCTAGTAACCCCCAGCCAACTTGAACAAAATTACTGGGCATATCCATAAGAGCCAATGGACCAAAGGTTCACTTGTGGCTTGAGCCAATGGATTCACACGATATCCACACTGGGAGACATGGATTACATGGAGCAGGTCCGGGTCGACCCGCTCCGACCCACGCCCACCCCTAGACAAACTTGGTTCTAGCGCAGCGGCCGGCCAGCGGTGGAGGCCCATCCGCGCGGCGCGGCCGGCGCGAGCCGGTTTCCAATCAGAACCTTCGTCGTCTGATCCAGTGATTCACTGCACACAATTGCAAACCAACGCGCGGTCAAAACCCACGAAATGAACAGAGCGTGACACCGACGACTGCGCACACCCAGAAACCCAGATGATCCAAGGAAAGCTGCCATCAAGCGTGACAGCTAATAGACAGCCTGATGCAGGAAGCATCTACGAAAAGTCCACGCCGTGGCAGAGCTAGAAACATTTGATAAACATATCTATTTGGAAATATTCGCCGGTGGGAATTAACGGATCAATTCCCTTTTCGTCGCACTTGTTGGAAACGCAAGCTCAAGGTATAATTGAAGCCCGTCCGAGAGCGGGAGTGCCTGGGCGTGCCATCGAGATTTCTATATTTTTTTGGAGAAAACACATAGAAGATTTACACGTTATACAGTTAAAGAGGTAGAGAGGAGTACAAAGACTAGAAACAGTCTTACAAACATAACACTCAAAAAAATCCTACTCTGTTTTCCCTAAAAAAATTGATTCATAATTTTGTTTTTCTTTTAGTTTATTTTCTTGTTTAGTCAATGGTTGAAACACTAGCTGTCACTGTGTGGCAGTGTCTACGTATACTGAACACCGATTCCGAGACACACACACGCAACATAACACATTCTCTCCCACTCTCTCTCTCTCTCATCAGAGGGAAAAGGGAAGCCTCTCAACATGGTGAAGGAAAGCGTCGAGGAAGCTCTCCTGCTCCCAAGCCCAGCAGATGACAACGAAGAGAGCGTTGGAGTGCGTGAGGAGGTGAAGAAGCAGCTATGGCTAGCGGGGCCAATGATCGCCGGCGCGCTGCTGCAGAACCTGATCCAGATGATCTCCGTCATGTACGTCGGTCACCTCGGCGAGCTCCCCCTCGCCGGTGCCTCCATGGCCACCTCCTTCGCCACCGTCACCGGCTTCAGCCTCCTGGTACGTACGCACGTTCACATGCGAAGTTTTTAGTTGCTCGGAGTTGCACAGTGTGTGTAGCTTAAAGGGTTGTCGATTGCTAGGTAGCGCTTGAAATGAAATTTCAGCCGGGTTTCAGTGTTGAGATTTTGCTCAAATAGCTTGGCCAATCTATACATCTCGCTCTAGCTCGCTCAAATCAAGTAGTTTGTGATCGCCAGGGATATTTGTTTTAGTGAGGCTATTCTTGTTTCAGAGGAGATTAGTTCTCTAAAGAAAAATGTCAGTGTCTACGAGTTGCTTTCCAGCATTTCGTCCATCTTCCTCTACTCGGATGAGGACAAAGATTCTCCAATATTAATTCATCCAGTTGCCATCTAAATGTTTTCCCTGTTTTGACTCTTGGGGCCGTCTCATACTGAAGCACTTGTATCTCCAATATTATATGTTTGATTTTGAAGACAGTAGAGAGTTGAACCGATGGATTTGATTAACCACGACAATCTTATATATACTTTACCACTAGACTACATGGGTGTCTGGAATCTGTAAAAAAAACAACAAAAATACACTAGTTAAATATTCTTGAGACCACGTGTGGATTTCTTAATTCGTAGGACTTTTGTCTCTATCATTACTCAGATAGAAATTTCATGAAATTTGACGAGTGCCACTGGTGACGAGACGTAATTTTTTTTGTCACCAACAACACAGTAAAGACATCTATGAATGCAGTAAAACCTTTGCTATACCATAATAGCTCCCAACAAGACAAGCGTAGTAATTTTTACGTGCCATTTACAGTAAAGTAAAGAGAGCTCACACTGAACAGTAAAAAACTAATGCAAGAGACATTTCTCGGAGGTGTCTAGGGAATACTTAAGTGCTTTATTGCTAAATAGTACTCAAATTTCGAACTCTCAGATCTAGATTTAATGGATGAGATCACTTTGCCTCCTTCCTCCTCATCTGAGTACTATTTTATCTGGGAGTACTCTATGTTTTAGACACTGAATTTTTACATAAGTTATATACTAGTTTTACATAAATTAAATTATGTAAAAAATGGTGTGATTTTATGTAAAAAAAGAGGAATAAAATAAACTATAAAAACACAACAAAAACATATATATATATATACATTTATATTGCAGCTCTCGACATCCTTAAACAAATTGATTACTCACTTATCACATTGTCTGAGAGAAATCACCAAGCATAACATGGATAAAAAAACTTGAGTACTCACAAACAAAAAAAAACACTCGAGTACCATTTAGCAATTCCCTTTTTTATATACCACCAAGAAAAGTACTCCCTTCGTTCTTTTTCCTTGACGTTTTTTACTTTTTATGGTCTCCGAGATGCGACTTTGACCGCTATTTTTTAAAATATTACATTAAGATGTATTAATAATATTATAATATTATGAAAGTATTTTTAATGATAAATCTAATGATATAATTTTTATATAGTCATTCTAGATAGTTTTAAACCTATTGGCGGCCAAACTTTATAAAGATTGACATCATGGATTCAAGGATGTCAAATAAAAAAGAATGGATAGAGTAATTTATAATTGATCAAACAGTAAATGGCAATTCTCAATACAGCAAAACCTTCCAGAGAACTAGCGTCAGTAATATAATGAGTTGTTGATAGTAAGAGAGCTCGTACAGAATGGTAAACAACGTACGTCAGTGAACGACTCGTGTTGTGTCCGATGTCTTCATCTCGCTCGGAGAAACCGTGAGGGGGGATTGGCGTCGGCATCGAGATGTGGAGTAGAGGATTCTAGATGGCGGGGGGGGCTCTTATTGCCAACGGCACCATGTGTTACCACCGGTGTAGCTGTCTGCTCGGAGGAACTCGGTGTGGTCGCCGCTCTGTCCAGCACGGCAGTAAATGATGGGGGAAACCTGCATGCCGTCGAAGGAGACGCGGTGGAGGCAGATCTGCATGACACGGGCGATGGCGACCGATTATCGCCGATCAGGGGGCTCCCGCACCCACGCGGTGGACAGTCTCGAGCCATCTTACCATCAATTCGTCTTAAGGGGTAGGGGGAAGGGATCGGCGAGAGGGGGTGTCGGAAGGGGGACAGGGTGGTGGCTTGAGGGGCGCGTGTGGTTTTACGATCAATTGCGTGGGGAAAGCGTGATTTTACGATCGGTTGTGTGGGAAAAAGCATGGTTTTACGATCGGTTGCGTGGGACGCGTGTTGGGGAATGCTTGGGATCGCGCGCCTTTTAATGGGGGCACGCGAGGGACGTGGTCATGTCGCTTTTTTCCACGAGACGTATACAGTAAGAGGTTGTGGCTGGACATCAGTAAAAGATTATTCTAAATGAAGTAAAACATTGCCACACACATAATAATTCCCAAATAAACAAGCATCAGTAATATTTCGTGCCTTTTACAGTAACAGAGCACATGGAGAACAGTAAAACAATTCTCTGTTCGGCACGGCAGTAAACGACGGGGGTAAACTGTATAGAGTTGGCATGGGATACGACTGAGATGCAGTGGAGGCAAATCCACACGACACGGGCGACGGGGGGTCAATTTTGCTACCGGTTGGTGTGCTCCCATGCCATTTTTATTTTTACCATCAATTGCAATGTGGGCGCATGCTGTGCGGGGCGGTCGAAGAAAGGGTAGGGTACGGCGAGAGGATTTTCCTGGCGGTTGCGCAGGGGGGGGCACCTAGTATGTCGCGCGCGAGGTTCGTGGGTTGGTGTCGCACGGCCCATGCTACGGCCGGAGCGTAGAACACTCGGGCGCTGAATATTACTACTGTTATATATATATATATATTAGAAGAAGCTTAACTTAATGATATATGTAACAAAAAAAATATAAATTTACACTAAACATTACAACCATTTTATCTTTGCACAGTATGATTAAATTGGCACACACATGAGTTACATCGAGTCGGAATAGGGGTTGGGTTGGGTTAGGTGCCTTAGATGGAGAGGTATAGAATAGTGATACGGGGGAGGGAGCGATCTTCTCGACGTAGAATCGAAGATAACTTGCACGCTTGACTTGACTAATCGTCGTTGCTCACCCGATTCCAATGCATGAACTTGCAACTCTTTAATTCGTCCTATCTCACGTGTACTCCACCCAACCACCAAGTGGAGTTTACCGATCTCTCAATTCCTGGCGGAAAGACAGAACAGTCTTTAAAAGAAAATGTCGTATTCCCCTTCAAGTCGTCAGCCCTCACCAAACTACTTGGACTTCCAAGCATTGTATGCTATTGATGCAAAAGCAATCAAATATATTAATCGTGGTATGAGTTTACAACGAGAGAACAATGCCCTGAATATATAGGGGGGCCTCTCCACCCATGGCCGGCCAAGCAAGCCTCCTCCCTTTCCAATTCGGCCAAGCAATTCTCCCCCTATTCGGATTCAACTAGGGGAGAAGATTCCATGTGAAATTCGGATTAGGGCAGCCTTCTTTAATTCGGACAAGAGATTAACTCCTAACTAAGGAAAGGCCAAGTGGCCGAAATAAAGAGCTATCCTATTTGCGCACATAAGAGCATGTACAATGGGCTTATGTCAGTCGTCTATAGCATTTGCCACATAGGATTTTTGGTGACGTGGATGAAAGAGAATGAAGAGAGAGAATATTGCTGTCTATAATCCCGCAATGATCAGAGCACCAAAACCAAGAAAAAGCATTAAAGATTGTGTGTTGTCTACAATCCTATAGCCGGCTGTATCATCACAACCCATTGTATGAGCTGGATTTAGTGCTGTCTATAGGTGACATGAATAGTTGTTATAGACAGCAGCTGTCTGTACCATTGTACATGCCCTAAAAACTAATTAAACAAACTAATTTATTTCAGATTTACAAGGCTGAATTCCATGCGGATCAGCACTTATTGTGGATTGGCCGAATTATGTGTAGTAATTATCTCCTTCCTTTCTTGAGTTTCGCATGCATGCACCACTGCACCAGCACGTGCACTCCTTTCCTTTCTTTCATGCCAAGCATTAACTCCTCTTGCTTTCCTTCATTTTTCATGGCCGAATTAAATTCATGTGCCGCCATTAATGGCTTTCCTTTCTTTTTGGCCGAACCATGCGTAGCTTTTAATTGCTTTCTTTCCTGTACATGCAGCCACACATATTTATTTCCATGCGGCCGAATTGCATGCTATTTCTTTCTAGTAGGAGCATGAACTTCCTTCTTTCGTTCTTGAATTGTGGCCCAAAGTGATATCTCTCGTGCTAGGGTTTGGCCCAGGGGCGGACCTAGAATAAAAATTTAGGTAGGGCGAGTCGCTGACCGCGACATACCCGTGCTCCCCGCTCTCCGATGAGGGGCCGGCGAGGCCGTACGTATCACGGGCATTCTCCTCGCATTTCTTGAGAAGGTCCGTGAGGCGTTGTTCATCGCGCCGCTGCCCGACGCTGCCATGCTCAGCCTGTCCGAGCTACACATGGCGATGCAGTCATGCAGAAGCTGCGGTTCTTGCTCACTGACTGCGCGAGAAAGGGGGCGAGGCTGTGTGTGCTGATGCGAAAATCGCAAGTATGGTGCGTAGATGTTCCCTCTGTTTATTTTTATTTTTATAATGTTTTTATTCTTATTCCCCTTTTTCTTATTTTTTCTATCTTCTTACTTAATCCCAACCTAATCTTCTTTCTCACCAAATCTCTTATCTTTTTCTCTCACCTTATCCACTCACAATGTGGCCGAATGCTCCCAGGGCCCAGGCTCATTCTTTGCTTCTTCTTCCTTTCTCATTTCTCTCTCCCTCTCTCTATATTTCTTCCTTCCTCTAATTCTTTCTCCATTCTCCCTAGTTCCTTGCTATGGCCGAATGAAGCTTGAGGGCTCCCTCTGGTAGTCCGGTTCCTCACTCTCTTCTTCTACCTCGTGCCTTCTCCCCATTTTTCTTCTTCTTTCTTGGTTCTTGCCGGCCCATGTCCGCTCCTTCTCGGCCAGTGTAGCAACAGGTGCAGCCGAGGGGGGTGTCAGCGCCGGAGGGGAGCTCGGGCGGTGCCCGAAGGGTGGGTCCACCCCTGGTTTGGCCGAAGTGTTTGGTCTCTTTAGTGTCTTTCGAACGCATCTTAACTTTAATCTCATATAAATCAAAGATGGGCCTACGTATAAATAAATAAAATAGGAGTTCTATTTCTTTATGTAAAATAAGAATATGTCCAATGATATTAGAGTTCACATATAGGTAAATTTGCACAATTTATTCATATATGCTAATGTACCATCATGCTCATGTTGATATGCATCTCATCAACTGATACCGGTATAGCGAAGTGTTCACCCGTCGATGACACACTCTTCCTCCATCTTCGTCAGGATGGGTCCCTACTTTGTAGGACTTTAACTAGTCCCTATAGATATAAGACTTTATCTAGACCATTCTGGACTAGTCATGTATCTTTCTCTCTCGGCCTCATCGGAATAGTTATATGACTTTCTCATTGATTTAGCTCATACACTCTTATCATGATGAATGTAAATGATGTAACATCTTTAATTATTAATCAACATAATTCATCTTATTAACTCAATATCTCATTCTCTTTAACTCAATATCATAATCTCATTCACTCAATGTCATCAATATCATGTATAAGAATATGCTTAATGAAAGCCTAATAAATAACATGATAAGTAATATTAATGACAATAGCGAATAACCCGTTGTTTACCACTCTACTATGTACTTGCATCTTAGCCTTTAGAAGACGGGTGACGAAATTGTGGCACTGCGTATACAGCTACAGTCCCTGAACAAGCAAGTTAAAATAATATCAAAACCACATCATCATAGTACTAAAATATTACACTAATCACCCTCGCATATCTACGCCAAGACAACACAATTAACTCAAAACTACTGGATGCACTATCCACTATTCCAGTAGTAAAATGGTTCTAACTTATTCATCCGAACTCCAGATTCAACCAACCAAGACTTTCTGGAATCCTCATGAAAAAGCCTATAACTTTTTAGTTATGACGAACATTTGATTCTACCATTCTGTGCCCCATTTCTTTACCCGAAGACCGTCCCAAAATCTGTCAGGACAGTCTATTTCATAATTCCATATCTTTAATTATAAAACTTGAAAATATATGAACGATACCAGTTCTGAAAACTACACAAAACTTCCTACATTATTCAAGTTTCCACCACATTTTAATTCCGTCATCTACCATATGAAACCAACTCATCTTCACGATGTCTGCCAGCTACATCCAGATTCTGGACAGCGACCTTCCTGAGGTTGTATCTTTTCGCTCGCTACTCCAATTTTAATGATCCAGACCTTTCGAGAAAGCTAACTAGGTTATCTAACTTTTATCTGATTGGACTGACCTCTGAATCTGAGCCTAAATATCTCAAATCGCCTCTGCAAGGTTCTGCACCTAACCTTGACGAAATAGGGCAGATTGAAAATTAATTTTCCCCTAATCAAAACGACCTGCAAACTTACCAGCAACTAATCCATGGCAAAAACCTAGGGATTAACAGGGTTTACCATTGACGATCACGCCGAATCACGGGGATCCGCGAAAACCTTCTCTTTTCCTTCTTCCTCTTCCTCTTCTTCTCCTTCTTCCTCTCGTTCTCCTTGCTCCTCTCTTCCCTGCTGTCCTCCTTCCTCTTTGGCAGTAGCTGGCCGACGGCAAGGCAGGGCGGTGTGCAGGGGAAGGTGGCGGTTGGAGGGGGTGGGGCGGCTAGGGTTTTGGCCTGCCTCCTCTTAAACCCCTATTCCCAGTGTTTGGTTGCAGTGTATGAGAGCCCACGGCCCAGGTTATCCTAATTTTCTGATTCCCCCCTCTTTTAAAACCATTAATTCCCTCTCTAATGTGTTTTCCTCCTTTAATAAGCGTTTCGGGATATTACATTCGTAGCCGTAGTTATCTTACCTTTTATTTTCTAAATGTTTATAAAACTTATCTTGTAGTGTATACAGACTATTTTATTTTAAATATATATTTAAAATTATTTATTTTTAGCCTCTCTAGTTTTTATTTATTTATTATTTTATTGCTCTTGTTTCACCATTGAGATCTTACCATGCAGAGAATCTTTATTTGATAGATTATAGATTATATGGCCAAACAACCATGTTCCAAGGGTGGGCCCTTTTATGAGGAGGTTACACCAACAATCCCGTTAGGGACTAGGCTCACTCTAAATCTCTTAGTTATTAAGCGGCAAATGCAACTAATCAAGGGGACAACATAGTAGGAAAATCAACATTCTATTATATATATTATTATAATGCTGATACAACAGAAGCTCTCAAAATTTCTGGAACCTTTCAGGTGTGTAGTATGCTGCTCAAGTCAAGAACCAAACAACCCCATCTGTTGTTGGTTGTTTCTCCAGTACTTTTCTATCTAAGCATTCGTAAGGCTCTAAATTATGCTCTTAATGGAAGGACATACCCGTAATTATAGCATCTCTTAACCATTGGATTCTTGCCATATGACCCAGTTTTAGCCGCATAAAGTCTCGTACATTTTGAAAACATTTAAAGTATATATACATAGTAAATATTTTCTCTCATGAAATGTCTTCTTTAGTTTGCGGGTTATTGTTAATCTATGCAAGCCAAATATTTTTTATGTTCTTGCAAAAGCTTCTCCCTTCCTAGTCTCCTAGATGATACGCTCTGCTTCTTTATGAAAATCATGACATGTATACTAGAGCATGGAAGCTAAAAGACAACATTTGAATTTCTGTTGAGCGACAAAATACAAAGTAACACTCTTGTTATCTTGTGTTTTCGTGATTGCTAGTGATAATTTCAACATGAAGAGTTGCCATCCATACAAGTTCTAACTAACTTTTTAATGACAATTATTTCTTTTCCCCTTTTGACAATTGATACTATCAAACATTCCATCTCTCTTGGTCTCTTTGTGCCAAGTTTGACATGTTTTTCTCTTGTGTAAATCAAGATATTTCGAATCAATTTTTTATCATACTATTAAGAATTAACAAATGCTCCAAATATCTTTTTGTTATAATATGCACATAGCCTTATCATTTCCCTACCTCCTTAATCAGCTTGGAATGGCAAGTGCATTGGACACCTTGTGCGGCCAAGCGTTCGGAGCCAGGCAATACCATCTCCTTGGCATCTACAAACAACGGGCAATGCTTCTGCTCACTCTCGTAAGCATCCCACTCGCCGTCATCTGGTTCTACACCGGCCAGATCCTCCTCCTGTTCGGCCAGAACCATGACATCGCCATGGAGGCCGGCACCTACGCCCGGTGGATGATCCCGGTGATCTTCGCCTACGGTTTACTTCAGTGCCACGTCCGGTTCCTGCAGACGCAGAACATCGTCGTCCCGATGATGGTGAGCTCCGGCGCGGCCGCCATGTGCCATCTCGTCGTGTGCTGGCTGCTCGTGTATGTTGTTGGGATGGGCAGCAAGGGCGCAGCCCTTAGCAATGCCATCTCCTACTGGATCAACGTGATCATACTGGCTGTGTATGTGAGGGTGTCAAGTGCCTGCAAGAAGACATGGACTGGGTTCTCTATGGAGGCCTTCCATGATGCACTCAGCTTCTTCAGACTCGCAGTGCCGTCTGCCCTGATGGTCTGGTGAGTGAGATTTACACTTGCTGATGAAATTGTTGGGTAGCATAATCAATGATGAATTAATCTTCTTTTTCTCTTCAAATGATGAATTGACCTTCTTGTGTAACCTGATATTGACAATGATACTGGTTGCAGCTTGGAAATGTGGTCGTTTGAACTCATCGTGCTCCTTTCAGGCCTTCTTCCTAATCCAAAGCTGGAGACATCCGTGTTATCGATCAGGTGATTGTAAATTGAAGTCACCAAATTTTTGCTTAATTTTTAGGTTCATGCCATGCCTCTCTGAACATAACAAGTGCATTCCTGACAGCCTCAACACTGCTGCCTTCGTGTGGATGATCCCCTTTGGCCTAGGCTCTGCCGTAAGGTAAACTGAGCCAAAGCTAGGCTACCTCCCAATCATGCCGTCATGAATCATACTACTTTTGAAGCCATGGTCATTATCTTTATCTCAATCAATTATGCAGTACCCGTGTCTCGAACGAGCTCGGTGCACGGCGTCCCAACGCAGCTCGTCTCGCGGTGCGTGCTGTCGTGTTCATGGCTGTCTCGGAGGGATTGATCATGGGATTGGTACTGGTTCTTGCGCGCCACATCTGGGGGCATGCTTACAGTGATGTGGAGGAAGTTGTTAGATATGTAGCCCGGATGATGCTAGTTATTTCAGTGTCCAACTTCTTTGATGGAATCCAATGTGTCCTTTCAGGTACAGATAATCTATATTAGGCCACAGAACTAGTACAAGTTTCCTTTACTGGATAGTACACAACTTTTGTCATTGCAAATCCAATAATGCAGCATTACAATCAGAGTTAAGAATGTTCTCTTCTGATATATAATCAGGTGTTGCTAGAGGCTGTGGATGGCAGAAGATTGGTGCTTGGATCAACCTTGGCGCCTACTACATCTTCGGGATCCCTTCGGCTTACCTCATAGCTTTCGTCTTGCGTGTTGGTGGAATGGTAAGCCTTCTTGATTGCAGTAAGTTCCTATTTGTCAGTAGTTTTTGACTGATGTGAGTTGTAACATGAACGAACAGGGCCTTTGGTTTGGCATCATCTGTGGCCTCATGGTACAAGTCCTGCTGCTCATGGCCATCACGCTATGTACAAATTGGGATAAAGAAGTATGCATGCAAAGATCAATTCTTTTTTTTTTAACAATCCAGATTGATTCTAGCATGGCTATGCATGTTCGTCAGGCTAATTTGATCACTCTACATTTTAATTCAAGAGTCATGTTAGACTGAAACTTTAAATTTACAGGCAGCCAAGGCGAAGGACAGGGTCTTCAGTTCTTCTCTTCCTTCGGATTTTGCAACATGAAGATGTAATCTACTGCTAGTGAAGTACACAAATTAGGAAAACTACACCACACCCTCTGTAGACCGTACTAGTACTAGTACTAATCAACATTATCAACATTAGCTCCTCTCATTTGATGTTAGAGCTGCATGGATCTAGCTTCTCCTTGGTAGATGCCAAATTGTAGGATGCAGGGGATTAAGAAAAGAAGAGCTTGGGCAAGCTACTTGTGTATATTGGGACTTCCAAATATACACCGCCCTGCGAAGGTTGTCATACTCACAGGGGATCGACGACACTTTTCTAAATCGCAAACTTGGGAGTGGTATGAAATATGAAATCCGATAAAATTGCAGCAGCGGTGTCCATAAATTTTGGTGAACATAGCATTGAAGGAAATGAATTTTAGGAAGTGTCCGAACCTAGAATCCCAGATGGACTCATTCTATGCTTTGCTTGTGGTGGTTTTGTCAGATCCTACCAAACTACCACACTTGCGATAAACATTTTCGTGAACAAAGAGTATTAGCAGTAGGTAGGAAGACTAGGGAAACACGTGAAGAACATGGACGTAGCTAGGCCGAGCTGGCAAGGAGTTTATGGACTGAAAAAGGTATCGTCCAAATTGAAATTTTCCACTAAAGATTGCTGGCTACCTGCTCATGGCAACAAAGCTTGTGTAGTCAGCTAGCAAATGGCATGGTTTCAATGACAGAACGTCGTTTTGGGCTTGTCATTTCATTGATTTCAATCGACAATCATGCCATAGACAATGATCGATAGAATTGTTGAGTTTTGGGTTATCATGAGCAGGGTTTTCGTTACCTTTTTTTTACCGGGGGCCAGTAAGGCGGTTTGCGGAAATTTTCAAAAGAAAATTTTGAATTTTTTGAATTTTAAATTTTTAAAAACCAAATTCGAACAAAATTCAAGCAAATTTGATTTTTTTTTTTGACAAAAAATCATCCAAACTGATTTTTTTTCTGTACTAGTTTGTATTCCTACCGACCCCACTGGTAAATCCGATATCACCGATTTTTAGTCGAAAAGCTCGATCACGAGGAACCTAGAGGACACAGCACTAGTCATTGCTGCCGATCGTGGACCATTGTTCAAACAATTTTTTTTAAGAAATAAACCGGTTTGAATTTTTTTCGAGCTTTGTAATAAACCGGTTTGAATAATTTTAGTGGGGCATTCTTATTTGGATGTACGTAAAAAATGAGTAAGGAGAGTAAGACTACAGACTACAGCGCACTAACATTTTACATACTTTAGAGTGTTATTACTTGTTAGATCACACTATCAGAAAAATCTTAGGCATTCAACTTGACTATAAATAAATCATGGTTATCAAGAAGCTGGGACACAAAATCAGAAAAATCCTAGCCCTATTATCCGTGGTTACCACTTACCAACTTTCGCTTAATAGTTGCAACTAGGTGTTCAAGGTTGTTTGTAAACAAAGGGATATTACCCTCTGTTCGCTTATCGTGGTTATGAAAGTTGTTTTTCAGACCATGTACATGCCCAAAACCGTATACATTTGTAAACAATGTCGAAAGTATGAGTATTTTTCGAATTACTTTAATCCAGAAATATAGTAGATAAATCGTGAGAATTACTCTAGTCATTTTCATAAAATAAATGAACAAGAACACTATAGCCATACTAAGATCCAGAAGGATATAAACTAGTATACCTATCTCAGTGTTCAAGTTAACAACAGATAAGAAAACTAACCAACAAATATGTGTAAGATAAACATACCCGGATGCAGTAGAAGGAGTAGCAGCAGTAGGAGTTCCAGATCCAGTAGCAGCAGCAGGAGTCTTGTCATTCGTCATGGCGTAGTGGTAGTAGTCGTGCAGTTGATGTAGACGTAGCAGAGAATCGAATGAAGAAGAAGAAGAGAGCAGTCGCGCGAACGCCCCAAAACCTTATTCGCCGCCGCCGTGCAAGCCTTCGATGACGAGGGTTCCGAGGCTCGCTCTCCCGTACGACCGCACACGCACCTTGCCGGATGGAGATCGCCGAGACAAAGAACAAAATCGGTAGTTTACTATTGTCTTTTGTGGAGAGTATTAGAAAGCACAGAAGAACAAATGCTCTGTTCCATATAATGGCAAAAACCCAGAGACCAGAAACGGCCGTCATTACTTACTAGTAACCGTAGCCATTACCCAGTCACTAGTAACCGCAGCCATTACTGCTAGCGATTTCTGAAACAGAGCATGTTCTACTTAATGGCAAAAATGAAGAGACTAGAAACGGTCACCATTACTCATCGGTAATCGAACCGCATCGCCACCGCTTGTTAATGCCATTAATCGCGAGTCGATCGCGTTTCAATTTCGAATAGATAAAGAAAACGCGCGACGCACTGGACACGCTGCAGACGCTGCAAGACGCACCGCACCGCATCGCACCACACCGCACGCTCGGCTCGGCGTGGCGTGGCGTGGCGAGGCGAGCGAGCGTGCGCGTGTATTGGCTCTCTCTAATTCCACAAGGGGGCTATCACATTCCACCTTTTAAAGTGGTGTAACTCCCATTCAACTCTCCATATGGGACTAAATAGTTTTAGCACATGCACATGGGCCTTTGGGATTTTCCAGGAATTAATTAGAATTAAACATGGGCCCAACCCGTATTAATTCCAACAATCCCCCACCAGATCCCAATGGCACATATCAAATGCCTTGATTCACAATATTGTTTTGATATACCAGTGTTTTGATGGAGACCGGTTAAGGTTGAACATCCACCTAGAACAGAAGCTACACTTATCCACAACTGCACAATGGACTGCAGTAATAATTTAAAAACAGAATATAAATAATTTAAAATAATGGGATCAATATGATCAAGGGTATAACTTGCCTCGCTTGAGGTGACGTTGTTTTTCTTAACAGATCACCTTAACAGAACGTCTGGTGTTGAGGTGACGTTGTTTTTCTTAACAGGTCACCTAGTACTCACAAGTACTATCTTCAGGTAGTCCAAGTGTACGATCACGATGATCATACAGTCAAAATCAATCCTCTTATGTTGTTCTTCAATCGGCGTCAAAATCTGATTCTCCGAGGTCGACGAAATCTAATCGTGAAAATAATCCAAATTCAAACTAAATTCAAATAACAAATCAAATGAACTCCAAATAGAAATATTTTGGATTAGTTAGCTAGATAATAATTTTATAAAGATTTTGCAACTTGAACCACCCCAATTGGAGTTTGGATGCAAAAGATATGAATTTTGGAAGTTTGGAATTACATGGAATAATGAATTATGATTTAAAGGAATTATTGGTCAAATGAACTCAAAATTAAATAATTTTGGTTTGGATGGCTAGATCTTGATTTTATATGAATTTAGGAATTTGAATCGACGAAATTGGAGTTCGTATGAGGGAGAACGAACCCCGGGAAGTTCTAAATCTCAATAAAACCCTAAAAATCAGATTTTATTGAATTTTCTAAATTATTTTTCTAAAGGAAATTCGGTTTATTACGCAAGCTGACGTCAGCGACTGATTTTCAGAATATAAAAATAACTTCTGACTTGTGGGCCCTACGTGTCATAGACACGGCCCACGGTGGACTAGTTCCACCGAGTCAGGGGCGCGTTGGTGCGGTGGACTTGCCACGCGGGCGCTGACCCTGCAGTGACCGGGATGCCACGCGTGTGCCACGCGTGCGACACGGAGGCAAGGATGCCAGGGTGGCGGCTGAGCTGGATGGACACGTCATCTGATGACGTTGCCCTTCCGATGAATTCTCGGACGTCGGCGACAACGCAGCACGGCGGAGTCCCACCGGCGGCAAAGGTGTGCACACTGTAATATCCCGATGGTCTGATGCACTAGAAGTCGGAAGGGAGAATTGGTTCGGGAGAATATTAAACGGAATTTCGGAAGGGACCAATTGGAAAGATTGCATTACTGCAGTTGTAGGGGGGAATGCAGTTTTGCCGGCAACCTAGGCTAGAGCCCACGGCCCAAGAGGGGCCCAAGGGGTGGCCGACCATAGCTTAGGGGCGCCACTCCCTTCCCAACCCTAGCCGACCCTC
Organism: Ampelocalamus luodianensis; assembly: GCA_036346255.1. Classification (NCBI taxonomy): domain Eukaryota; kingdom Viridiplantae; phylum Streptophyta; class Magnoliopsida; order Poales; family Poaceae; genus Ampelocalamus; species Ampelocalamus luodianensis. Next base: position 9,313,094 of record CM070627.1, on the reverse strand, counting down.
CTCCCCTTTCCTCCCCACTCCCCATCCGGCCGCCACATTCCCCACCACCTCCCTACCTCCCTTCACCCCTCATGCACCTCTCTACCTCCCCACCACCTCCATTGCTGCGGCCAAAGAGAAGAAGAAGCTCCATTGCAACTGGCCAAGGAGGAAGAAGAAGGGGAAAAGAAGAGAAGGGAGAAGAAGAGGGAGAAGAGAAGGAAGAGAGGAGGAGGAGGAGGATCGTCTTCGGGCCTGTTCGTTCGTCGTCCAGCACGTCGTCAAGGGTAACGACGGGTTTCTTGTGTTGAGTGATGGTCATTAGAGGCGATTGCTATTAGATTGATTGGATCGGCTAAATTCTGTTCTCTGTTCAATTATGTCCAGAATGTTGCGCGGCCAGTTTCTTTTATTTAGAGGACGAATTAGGAGTTTTGGTCTCCTAGAGAAACGTATATTATGTTCTTAGCTTTCAGTGGCCACCAAGATCACCCAAATCCGATTAACGGTCAGGAAGTTATGAATTTTTAGTATCGTTGCCAGTAATTCTGCTTCTGGCAGTCTGTGGTAATTTGGTCAAAACTGCTATTTAAAAGGAGAATCAGGGGATCTCAGTATAACAAAAAATGTGGTTAATTTCTGTACCTTTTCATAGAGATAAATAAAATGAGATTTGGACTTTCTTAGCAAAAGTTATGGTGGTTTTAGCGTACTGTCCAGAGAACCCGACGAGAATTCTGTTGTCTGATGATTGGTTTGATAGGGGAAGTTAAGGGCAGAATCAAAAGGGCTCCCCAACTAGGTTTATTTAGGCAATTCAATTACCTTTGCATAAAGTCTAAGAGCATCTTAATTGGACTCTGAGCAGAAAGTTATGTATTTTAGAATTTGGTTGTTTTAATGAGCACCAAAACGATCGCTAGAAATTGGAGGTTTCGTTAACACTTGAGAGTTAGCGAGTTCTGTATGCGTTATTATTTATGCGTTTGGTCCAGCATGATTGGTCTTAGATTGAGGTACCTTTATGTTCAGTGGGAGCGCGGTTCCAGGGGCAGCACCTCTTCGCGTCCACCGTTCGCTTCGGTTGAGGCAAGTATTCTGCTATTATTTGTGTATGCTTGTTTGATGTGTTGTGATGTATCTTGGTAGTATAGTCATGCTTGCCTGTTAGGAGATGAGTACCATTTACCTTGATGACATGCTAGTATAGTTAATTGGATCTCTCAGATGTTGTTATTGATTACATGATAATGAGAATTTTGATGTTTCCTGCTATGTATATGTTTTCATGGTGCATATGCATGTCATGAGTATACAGTGCCTTGGTCACGTGGTGACCAAGCACATCTGATGGAGGTCCCCGTCATGAAGATGACGGGCTTGAGGTCCCTACATTCGTGGAATGTGGGTATGAAATAGAGAGGTCCCCATCATTAAGTGATGGGCAAATGTCCCTATACATGTGGTGTATAGGTTTGGTCCCCGTGCGGAGAGGCACGGCAAGGGTATACAATGACGGTTGTATACCCCGTACACCGGTAAAATGCGAAAGAGATAAAGTTCAAAGGAGCATTGCATAGTTTGCATATCATGAGATAAATGGCTATGATTAGTGTATTGAGATTGTGGTTTACTGATGCTATGTTTCAATTAATGTTTATAGCCTTGTTGATACTTCTTTAGTCGTTGGGCTCACTCTTGCTTTAATGTGTTTAGGTACCCATGGCGGAATGATACGATCGGGAGGAGTAGATGTGGATGCACTCACTTTATCACATTCTTAAGGCGTTTGTCGCTTAGTCCAAATTTAGAATTAAATGAACTGTTTAAATAACACCCATGGATGGCGTGGTTGAATTTTATTGTTTAGTTGTAAAAAATGAAGTCACTGGTCCTGGTTGGTTCCTTTGATATTCATGCATGATTGGGATAAGTCGATTATGAGGATTTTGTTTATGCCATGTGATAGTATTGAACTCTCGATTTTTGGTTAAACAAAGGAGACTCTGCCGAAAATTTGTACTTGTGCTAGAATAGTTTTTTTCCAGTAGCATTCCCGGCTCTTTGAGAGTTGGGGTGTTACACACACGGTAGCTCTCACTAATGCGCACCTAAAGGTACCTGTTTGGGCACGGGAGGATGTCTGTGGTGGCCGGAGTTGGCGAAGACGCGGAGTGAGAGGCACGGCAATTGCTGGCGACGAGCTCCAGTGGCGACCCAGTGATGCGAAGAGGTGCCCGCGGAAGCTTCGACAACGAGGATGACGACGGTGTGGCTCACGGAGGCGGAGCACTACTGGTGGCGGTGGAATTTTGAAGAAATCGAGTTTCGGGGAAAAACCCTAGCTCTCCAAATCCCGGTGGCTCTGAGGTTCTTGGGGCGAGGGGCTTAGGGTTTCGGGTTCAGGAAGAAGAGGCGATCCCAAGGGGCCTTTTATAGGGGTCGGGGAAGGGGTGAGGGCGGAGATCGGGTGCGAGGCCGGCGGCAATGAGTGCGGAGGTTCCAACGATTACGCGCGAAACAGAGGGGGCAACGGCCGGGAATGGGGAAGGCGGCGTTCGGGGGTTTTAATGCGCACCATCACGCGAGGTATGGGGGCAAAAATCACGGCGGTAATTGAGCTTCGTGACCCGGTCATGGCGGCAGCTGGGCGCGTCCGCGCGGAGAAGAAAGGGTGGGGGACAAGAAGGGCCCACGGCTGTCGGATCCTCATCCGATGGCGCGGAGGATTGGGGTTGCGTGGGGCGATGATGGCCGTTGGATTCTAATCCAACGGTGGCTGAGGAGGAAGAAGGTCAGCGGAGCGGGCTTAGCCAGCCAAAAGCGGCGGCGCGAGAAAATTAGGATTGGGCTGGGGAATTCGGCCCAAATCTAATTTAGGGATTTCTAAATGATTTTCCAATTGATTAAATTCAGATAATTAAAAAAGCTTTTAGAAAATAGCAAATTAAATCAAAAAATTCTAGGAAAATTCACAGAAATACCTAGAGGCGTTTTGGACTTAATTAAAATAGTTCCAACTTATAATTGGCTATAGTTTTTGCACATAAATTGTTTTGGCTTTAAATTACTTAGGAAAAAGCTTTTAAAAACCTCGGAAAATTCTATAAATTAATTAAATTTTATTTTCCAGATCAAACCAACTTAAACTACAAGAACTTCAAATAAATTTTTACTTTTGACTTTCAAAACTTCATAGATTCAAATAAAGCAATTAACCTCAGGCAAATTCTCAGAAAAACCAGTAAAATAATAATTTTATTTATTTTATTTTGGTAACAGCACTTTGGGATGTTACAGTCCCAAAGATCAGTATGTCATCAACATACAGACATAGAATGATTCCCTCGCCCCCACCATGGCGATAATACACACATGTGTCAGCTTCATTCACAATAAAGCCTGCAGATGTTAAAGTTCTGTCAAACTTTTCATGCCACTGCTTAGGTGCTTGTTTAAGACCACACAAAGATTTCAATAACTTACACACCTTTCTTTCTTGACCATCTACTACAAATCCATCTGGTTGTTCCATGTAAATTTCCTCGTCCAACTCTCCATTTAGGAAAGCTGTCTTAACGTCCATCTGATGAATGAGAAGACCGTGTGAGGCAGCCAGAGATAGTAGTACTCGAATAGTGGTCAATCTAGCCACAGGTGAATAAGTATCAAAGAAATCTTCGCCTTCCTTTTGGATATAACCCTTGGCCACAAGCTGTGCCTTGTACTTCTCGATAGTACCATCAGGCCTAAGCTTCTTTTTTGAACACCCACTTACATCCTACAGGTTTACAACCATAAGGACGCTCAGTGATCTCCCAAGTTCCATTAGAGATAATGGAATCCATTTCACTACGAACTGCTTCCTTCCAGTATTCCGCATCTGGAGAAGCATATGCTTCAGAAATGGTACTTAGAGTATCATTCAAAAGGTACACAATGAAATCAGGACCAAAAGACTTTGCAGTCCTTTGTCTTTTACTCTTCTTCAGAGTTTCATTGTCTTCCTCCTCAAGAATTTGCTCAGGGGTTTGCTCAAAATATTCTATTGGAATGGCAGGTTCAAGAGTTGTATCAGGCTCCTGACTTGATGAACTAGGCATATCTTTCATCGGAAAAATATCCTCAAAGAATGTAGCATCTCTGTACTCCATAATTGTACCAACATGCACATCAGGTACTCCAGATTTCACCACTAAAAATCTATATCCAACGCTATGGTGAGCATAGCCTAGAAAGACGCAATCCACGGTTTTTGGTCCAAGCTTACGCTTTTTGGAAATTGGCACATTGACTTTCACCAAACAACCCCAAGTGCGTAAGTACGAGAGTGATAGTCTTTTCTTCTCCCATTGTTCATATGGGGTTATATCTTTATTCTTTGTGAGAACCCTGTTTAGGACATGACATGAAGTCAATATAGTCTCCCCCCACCATGCTTTGGAAAAACCCACTGTTTCTAACATGGCATTAACCAAATCAGTTAGAGTGTGGTTCTTTCTTTCAGCAACCCCGTTTGACTGGGGTGAATAGGGAGGCGTACTCTCATGGATTATACCATGTTCCTCACAGAATAAATTGAACTCATTAGAAAAGTACTCGCCGCCACGATCAGACGTAACCCTTTTGATTTTCTTTTCAAGTTGGTTCTCAGCTTCTGCTTTATAGATTTTAAAGTAGTGAAGAGCTTCATCTTTAGTTTTCAAAAGATACACATAACGGAACCTAGTGGAGTCATCAATCAAAGTCATGAAATATCTATTACCACCTTTTGTCAACACACCATTCATCTCACACAGATCTGAATGCATGAGTTCTAATGGTGCCAAGTTTCTTACCTCCGCAGCCTTATGAGGTTTACGAGGTTGCTTTGATTGAACACAAACTTGACACTTAGAACCTTTGGCAAGAGTGAATTTCGAGATTAACTCTAAACTGGCTAACCGCATCATGCAACCAAAATTTATTAACTCTAAACTGGCTAACCGCATCATGCAACCAAAATTTATGTGACAAAGTCGTGAATGCCAAATAGTAGTCTCATTACCACTGAAAACATGATTCACAACATTATTACTCAAATCTGAAAGAGATAGGCGGAACAAGCCTCCGCACACATAGCCTTTACCAACAAATTGTCCACACTTGGACATTACAAATTTATTGACTCAAATACCGCCTAAAGCCATCTCTACACGTAAGAGATCCGCTCACGAGATTCTTATTGATAGATGACACATGATGCACGTTCTTGATTGCACAATCTTCCCAGTAAACTTGGATCGACCATGCCAACACCATGAACAAGTGGCATGTGACCCGCTCCCATTAGAACGGTGAATCAGTGACTGGTAAGAAGAGAACAATGAAATATCAGACACACATGTATATTAGCACCGTGTCTATCCACCAATCGGTTGATTGACATACGGAAAGAACGATGAGGTAAATTATCATACCTTGCTGTTCCCGTCTCAGTAGTACCAACAACAACATTAGCAGACTTAGAATTCTGCCCTTGCTGATTCTTCCCACCCTTGCGTTGACTGCAATCCTTGGCCCAATGACTAGGTTCGCCACACACAAAGCAAAGGCTATCCTTTGTGTTCTTCTTCTTCTTCTTGAAGCTAGTTGTTTGTGCGATCTTGTTCTTGCCTTTGAACTTTTGAGCTTGGCCATTCTTCTTCTGTACCACATGGGCACTAGAATGTCCCTCATTACCTCTGATGTGTGTATCTTTTGCCCTCGCCTTCTCTTCAACATCAAGAGACCCGATGAGATTTTCAACAGAAAACTCTTGTCTCTTGTGTTTCAGGGAAGTAGAAAAATTCCTCCAAGGAGGAGGAAGCTTGGCAATAATGCCTCCCGCGACAAACTTGTCCGGTAACACACATTTGAAGTGCTTGAGTTCTTTGGCCATGGATTGTATCTCATGAGCCTGCTCAACTACAGAACGGTTGTCAACCATTCTATAGTCATGGTATTGCTCCATGAGATATAATTCACTGCCTGCATCCGAAACCCCAAACTTGGCCTTGAGTGCATCCCACATCTCTTTCCCAGTTTTGATCACCATGTATGCATCAACTAACTTCTCACCAAGAACGCTAATCACGGCACCTTTAAAAAGGTTATCAGCAGCCTCGAACGCTTGCTCCTGTTCAGGAGTAAGTGTTCCTTCAGGCTTGCCACTTGCCACATGAAAAATGTTCTTGGCAGTTAGCCAAAGCACCATCTTGGTGCGCCACCTGTTGTAATTCGCACCGTCGAATTTAGAGGGTTTTAGCGCAGCGGCAAAACCAGTTGACGAAAAATACCTAGAATAAGGTTTTTGGATTATTGAAAGTATGGGCATTTTTCAAATTACTTTAATCCAGAAATATAGTAGATAAATCATGAGAATTACTCTAGTAATTTTCACAAAATAAATGAACAAGAACACTATAGCCATACTAAGATCTAGAAGGACATAAACTAGTATACCTATCTCAGTGTTCAAGTTAACAACAGATAAGAAAACTAACCAACAAATATGTGTAAGATAAACATACCCGGATGCGAGAAGGAGTAATAAAGCAGAGGAGTTCCGGATCCAGAGAGCGCAGCAGGAGTCTTGTCGTTCGTCATGGCGTAGTGGTAGTAGTCGTGCAGTTGATGTAGACGTAGCAGAGAATCGAATGAAGAAGAAGAAGAGAGCAGTCGCGCGAACGCTCCCTAAAAACCTTATTCGTTGTCGCTCGTGCAAGCCTTCGATGACGAGGGTTCCGGAGGCCTGCTCTCCCGGTGCGACCGTACACGCGCCTTGCTGGGATGGAGATCGCCGGAGACAGCAACAAAACCAGTAGTTTACTATTGTCTTTCGTGGAGAGTATTAGAAAGCACAGAAGAACAAATGCTCTGTTCCATATAATGGCAAAAACTCAGAGACCAGAAACGGCCATCATTACTTACTAGTAACCGCAGCCATTACCCAGTCACTAGTAACCGCAGCCATTACCCAGTCACTAGTAACCACAGCCATTACTACTAGCGATTTCTGAAACAGAGCATGTTCTACTTAATGGCAAAAACGAAGAGACTATAAACGGTCACCATTACTCACCGTAATCGAACTGCTATCGCACCGCTTGTTAATGCCATTAATCGCGAAGTCGGTCGCGTTTCAATTTTCTTATAGATAAAGAAAACGCGCGACGCACTCCAACACGCTCGTGTACGCGCAAGACGCACTCGCACTCAAGACCGCACGACGGCATCGCACAAGACGGCTCGGCTCGGCGAGGCGAGCGAGCGAGCGAGCGTGCACGTGTATTGGCTCTCTCTAATTCCACAAGGGGGCTACCACATTCCACCTTTTAAAGTGGTGTAACTCCCATTCAACTCTCCATATGGGACTAAATAGTTTTAGCACATGCGCATGGGCCTTTGGGATTTTCCAGGAATTAATTAGAATTAAACATGGGCCCAGCCCGTATTAATTCCAACAAACAAAGGGATATTACCGCTTCAAATGTTGCATTTAGAAATAAAAAATAATTTGTTGTGGCACCACTTCTTTGCATAATGAAAAAAAGCATATATACTAATTTCAACAACTTCTCAACTCCTCCGCTTGATCCCGCCCATGCCAACTACCTCCTTAATGGCACCCAACTCCCCCGCGCTGGCAGAGACGGTGAAGTGGAGCGCGAGATACTCGCCGCAGTCCTATCTTCTCGTTGCATTTCTCACGCTCTACTCACCAGTATATAAACCTCCAACCACGTCACAATGATCCCAACTCGCCAATCTCGCTTCCCACCAAGAATCAGAACTTCTTGCTCCTTGGTTCGCCGAGAATGAGAGCGTCATTCTCGACACCAGTGAGCAAGCCTCACAACGCTGTTTGCTCGAGTGAGCTTCCTTGCCCTCACCAACCGCGTCACCATGCCTCCCTTACCTCACTGATGCTTCTCTATGCTTAATGCAGCTCGAGAGCCCTGTAATGCGAACAAGCCATCATCTTCCTCACCTTCGGCGCAAACCTCTCTCTGGACATCTTCATTTTCGATGTTCTAGTGAGCTTGACCCTCACTTGACCGCGTCATTTCGTGTTCTATACTTCACTAATGCTTTTCCTTGGTTGATGAGGATTCAAACATAGGAAATCCCCGAATCAACCTTCTTCTTCATTTTCCAATTAGCCGTCACCTCGGTGAGTCGGTCGATTCCTTCTACCCTACCATCTTTTGTGTGCATACAAGCTAAGGCGCACCTCCTTGTAGCATCTCCATCCCTATAACGAGCTATCACCGCAAGCTTCCTTCACGCCGCCGCCTACTCAACGTCGCCAAGCCTCTCCGGTCAACCACCGACACCCTCAAGGACCTCAAGCATAGCATAGACTTCGTCATGGCCGATCATGGTGCCGTCGTAGGGAGTGCTGCCGCCGCCACTCCAGTGACCATTGGTCCCTGAGCCGCTGCATGCAGCATTGTTATAGCCTCCCAAAGCCAATGCGCACCCTTTCTTGCCACCGATTTGCCCCAATCGCGAAACCCACCTTGAGCCCGAGGAGCTCTACCTCTTTTCTCCAGCGTAGCACCACCTCCGGTCATCTCTCCGGCCCCCCACCACCACCCGGTGGCATCACCTTCGAGAGAGGGACCCATTTTGCCCATCCTCGAGCCTTGTTGTCGAGCCATTCGCCGCCAACGAGCTTGCCAAGTCGCTCGGCCATGAGCGTAGCTCTCTCTCTCTCTCTCTCTCTTTCTCACTGCCAGTGGCCCCGAGGGATTAAAACGCTAATTAGTGTTAATTATCAGAGTTTAAATGTAACTAGTCTATGACATGTGGGATCGAACCGAAAAGGCTAAAGAAAAATCTAATTCTAAACGTTTTAGTAAATGTGTCACTAACAAGTGGGCCCTATATGTAAGTTAATAAAAAAACTGGAAAAATGATAAAGCCGCTTTTAGTTCTGAGGAAAATACGCTTTTTCTATTAGAAAGTGTAAACCTTGGTAGAACGCAATGAAGAATACGCTTCTCTAGGAAAGCGTAAACTTGGGTAAATATGCTTTCAACGTCACCTTTTCTATTTTTCTAGAATTTTCAAAACGAAGCAAATTGAAACCTTAATAACTTTCATAAAAACTCCAAATAAGATGAATCTTTTTTTTCTAAATTCATCTAAAATCATGCTATACCTAAATATACAAAAAGATTTGGATGTTGTTACTGTTGAAATTATTTTCTCTATTTAATTTGCTTTTGGCTCTTTTTAGACGTCGATTGTTCAGACAATTTTTACGACAATGGTCCCTTCTCATGTTCAGAGCAACTAGAGCAAGGGAAGCACCCCCTTTGACCTTGTTGATTCTACTATTTTAATTAATGTACTTCTTTTTGCAAAATCTATTATGCATGCGTGTATGTTTGGTATAAAATTGCTATGTTTGGATAACGGTAGTTGTAAATCCCATTCGATGCATGATCCTCCTTGATATGTTGATATCATTACTGTTGTAGCCACTAGGATTATGGTTAGACAATGAATGATATCAACTTGGGTTTTTGAAGGTGAATATCGCACAATTGCTTAGCCGGGCCATAGTCTTTCAAAAAAATTATAAAGGATGACATGATAAATATGAGTTTGGGAGTTTTGAAAAGAAAATCCAGAAGGGTGTACCTCTATTACTTTGTATTAAAATAAAAGTGAAAAACCTAGTTTTCAGCACAGACGAGTTATATTATATTGTGAGAAGTGTGAGAGATGAGTCTCACAAGTAGATAGGAGGAGATCCTCACCCGGGTCAATTAAGGACCAAACGCTGGTATATCCGATCTAAGCGTAAGTGTACAACCACATATGCCGGTATGGGATGAACTTAGCTAATCAAGTTATCGAAAATTAGCCTTGCATGTTGGTAGGTCGTAGTAGTGCGAGCATATGTGATTGCTCGAAGGGGCTTCCTTCACCACAGTGTTGGGCATAAAGCTTGTTGACACAATAGTGAATGCCTCACTTGAGGAGGAGCCCGAGCGAAGTTAGGGCGTTCATTTACTGGGCTAGTGCAAGGATAGGACTAGATAAAGTAAAGGTTTTGACACGTGCTCTAGACTACTTCCCAGAGATAGTGAGCAGTGGTATCGATGGATGCCACACAAACTAGAGAATTCATGTGTTGTGGGTAAAGTTGTACCCCTCTGTAGAGTGTAAATCTATTTAAATAGCCACGCTCGTGGTGATGAGCGTGCTAAGTATAGTATTGCTCGGTATAGTCTTGGTTTTTATAAAAAATAGTTTTTATTGGAAAATGAGGGATTTGTTCGTTGGTTTAAATTTGAGTTGGGTGCCATGTTTATGGATGGAAACTAAATGTTGCTCGCAGCCGAGGAGGGTTGCGAGTTATTACTTATTCAGTTACTTGTTGTTCTTTAACTATTTAAACTGCTCCTTAGACTTTCGATGCAAAATACTACTTATTGATATTGCAAACAAAACTTACTTAATGCTAAAAATAACATGTAGCATAGAGCCTCATCTCTTGTTAGCCTTCCATATATATATATATATATATATATATATATATATATATATATATATATATATATATATATATATATATATATATATATATATATATATATATATATAGACACACACACACACACTTTGCGATACACTATAAGTCTTGCTAAGTATGCAATGTACTCAATCTTGCTTAAATTATTATTTAGAGATAGAGGATGATCCTACGCCAGATGATGTCTTCTTCACACCCGGAACTGGTGGGTTCAGTAACGAGTCTTTCTAGGACTTGCCCCAGTCGGTTGCTTGAGGGTTTGGATGGGCATGTCGCTAGAATTTTGGGAACTCTTACTATATTTTGCTTCTGCTGATACTCTGCTACTCTTGATACTTAAGCTTCTATTTGGCCGGTCAGCCCTTGTGATGAAAATATTGTAACTACTTAAGTTATGTACCATTTTTGCTTTATTTTGCACATATGAATGTATAGATGTGATTAACAATGTTGTGGTTGTGTGTACTAGCCACTGATTATAGGACTAGTACGACACACATACAGGGCTTTGGGTATTCAAAGCTTGGGGTCCAACAAATGTCGTTGGATTTGTCTTATAAAGTATTTTCATAATATAATTTTTATTACTTTTGCTAGTATATACCATGATACAAAATCATAGTCAAAATGTTGTGTTGGACACCGTAAAAATTCAAAATGGACTTATATTTTGTGCCAGAGCGGGTATGAGCGCTAGCGCTAACAAACATGGATAGGAACAGGTTTGAGTCGCTTTTTCTTTTCTTTTTTGAGACAAACAGTTGTCTTATAGAGGCTAAATAATACTCCATCTGACTCCAAATGTAAGTCGTTTTGGACGTTGACATATTCTCTAAGGTGACACTTTGACCATTAATTCGTATGAAAATGTGTTGTTTCAAATAAAAATAATTATACATTATGAAATTATATTTCATGATGGACCTAGTGATACTAATTTTATGTTGTCAATCTAGGTAAATTTTTTATATATTAATGATCAAACTTAAAAATGTATGATTGGCACATATTCTAAAACAACTTACATTTGGAATCGGAGGTACTAGAGGTAAGCGACAATTTCAACAGGTCAACTAGGTAGCAATGCAGTTGCATCCAGCCCAACACCTTACAACCAATGTATGTATGTTTATGGTCCAGTCTAAAAAAGCCCTTCCAGTTCCAGGACCTGACTCTAGAGCTGTCCAAATGGGCCATGCAGGCTGGGCCAGCCCGAAGCACATGACTATTGCCCCAGCCCAGGTATGGCACGACTTGACCAGACGTGCTGTGCTTGGGTCGGCACCCCAGCCTAGTGGGCTAGCCCACAGGTGGCGTCCTGGCGCAGAGGCGGTGATGGAGGAAGAGGTGGTAGCGACGACAGGGCATGGAGGTAGAGGAGGAGATGGCAACGGTGGCCGAGCGCGGAGGCGATTGGTTGGGAAGGAAAAGGTAGGCAGTTGATGCCTAGCATGGTCCTCTGTGCTTACCCTAGTTCGACTAGACTTATTGTGCCTGGGCTGGCCCACTACGACCCGAGAGACTATCGTGCCGTGTCTGGATCGACACCCGAGCCCACAGACCGGCTGGGCCGTGCCTAATTAGACCCATACCAGCACGTCTTGCCCATTTGACCACCTCTAGGGTTGTAAATGAGCTGAGCTTGAGTGAGCCTAGCCTACCCGGCTCGAGCTCGGGATAAGCTCGAGCGAGCCTGAGTTGGGGTCCGAGCTTGGACCTGGGCTCGAGCTCAACTCGGCCCAAGCTTGAGTAACCTCAAGCTCGGTTCGAGTAGGCTCGAGCTTGGCACGAGTAAGCTCGGTAACAGTAAAAAATATACATCAATTTTTTATAATTAGAAAAGCTTGAGTAGACTTGAGCTCGAGGGAAGCACGGTAACAGTTAATATGCAACAATTGTCAACAAGACAGGAGTACTATTTGAGCAATTTTCAACAAGATAGGAGGGTTATTCGAGAGAAGCTTAGTAACAGTTGCATTTGAGCTCGTCTCGTTAAGGCTCGGAAGCTTGAGATCAGGTTCGAGCTTGGTTCATTTGTGATGCGACAATAGGTGTCCTGATCTTTCGATGAGAACGATAACTCGATTTGGTGGAGACGACTCTCATGATTCGGCTACCAATCGCGCACGACCAATATACCCGCAATCGCTGAATGACCTCCAAGATTGTTATTGACCTTGCTAGAAGCACAATCGACTTGACCACGAAGGTCTATTCCTACATGCAATCGAAGAACAAGCAATAACACGATAAATAAGCAATATGAAATTGCGAATAGGAATTAAAATTGTATTGATAAGTGGGGTTCCGAAGACAATGTCGTTGTTGATCTCATCGAATAAGAGGAAAACTGTTCACGCGTGAACAATACCACATGAATAGTGCCAAACCCTAGGGTTCCAGCCACCATATGAGCCATATGGGCCAAGTCAACCAATTCATTACATAGCCCATGGGCCAACAATAGGTGACCCAACACCATGGCATGTAGACGTAGTATGACCCGGTGAAGTAGAAGTAGCTCGGCTCGTAGGGGTAGAAGTAGATCGGCCAAGTTCCAATTGGGAAATATGGAACTGAAGTAGCCGAAAGTCCAATTGGAGAAGATGTAGTTGAAGTAGAGGATGCAGTGCAGCAGGTCGAAGTAGTGGTTGCATCCTTAGGGTTGATGTCCTCATCATCCTCCCTTTCTTGAATTTGAGTCATCCTCGACTCAATCGTTTTCTCCAGGTCATAACTTTTCTACAAAAGGTTAGTAGCAACAGAAGGCAAAAAACACACATATCTTCTAATAGACACAAAAAATCTTTACAAATCATTGTATATCATTCAGATTCATGTTTTTTCAAGTCAAAGCAATCAGATTTTGTACCGAACATAACATGAGCTTTCAATTTAATGCCACTTGGAGTGATAATCTTATGATAATCTTTTCTTTTCTCCTGACTTGTTCTCTCGGTTCTTTCTAAATCATGCTTTAATATGACAGCAGGGGACATTGGAAGCAAAGTGGTTTTATTTTATTTATATGTGAATGTATAATGATTAGATCTACTATGATATTCACTACATCTATCATATTGCCAAGGTCTACCTACCAATAACGAGCATGTTTGCATAGGTACAACATCACAATCAACGTAATCATGATATAATCCAATAGAAAAATATACATGCACAATATTAGTCACCTTCAACTTACCACAAGAATTCAGCCATTAAATTTAGTAAGGATGAGGGTGTTGAGTTGTGGTCAAGCCAAGCTTCTCGACCATTTATGTGCTAGCAAGGTTGTTGCAACTTCCGCCATCGATGATGACTCTATATGAACATTCCTTGATGATGAACTTGGATTGAAACAAGATGTGGCATTGATTTTGTTTAGCATGCTCCATTTGAGCACTTAGCACATGCTGGACAACTAGACTTTGATACTTGTCAGATGTCTTATGACCTAATTGTTCTTCCTTAATTTCATCACCTGCATTGTTAGCTGCAACAAAAACATGTTCTTCCTCAATATCGCTAGCTGAAGTGTACCCACCATTATCCTTGATAAGTAAAGCTCACTGACTTGAAAAATCGCCCATTAAGTGTCCAAATCCTTTGCAATGGTGACATTGTACATCCCTAGATATCCTCAGAAACAAATGTAAGAAGCACTTTTGTGGGGACTTGTATCACATCGATCCGCTTGCATCGTGGGTATTGCAGAGTGGAAGGAGCAGCAGGGCGCACGACTTGAGGAGGGTGCATCTTAGCCGTAAGTGGAGGAAGGTGTCATGTATTGTTGCTAACTTGGCCGACTGAAAAATTGCCCTTAGAACAATATTGCCGACTCTGACTTCTTTTTCACTTTGCAAGCTTAGATGGAACAAACAGTGATAAAATTATACTCTTTATAATCAAGTATGTCCTGAATTTTATGGTTTAAGCCTTTCAAAAATCTAGCTATCTTAGCATTTTTAGTTTCTTCTAAACCACAACGCAACAAACTAATTTGCAATTCTTGATAATAGTCCTCTAAAGAACCACTATCTTGTCTTAAGCATTGTAATTTATTAAGCATATCACGAGAATAATATGAAGGTACAAATCTATGTCTCATTGCTCTCTCTTCAAAGCATTTCATGTTCTAGATATGTTCTGATTAGTACGACCATATTCACTCTACCAAATAGATACAAAATCAGAAAACTCACTAGTAGCAGCCCTAACTTTCTTATCTTCAGATAATTCGTGACAAGCAAATTTTTGTTCTACGGTAAGCTTCCATGTGAGATAAGCATCATGATCATATTTTTCAAGAAAGAAGTCATAATGAATTTAATTTTACCAAATGCATCATTATGGTCACGCACTCGCTGATTTCTTCCCATACCTTAACGATTGTGACGAAACCGATGATAGTTACGATCATTGTGAACATTGAATCCATCTGCTTTCGTGACGTAGAGTAGTTGTTTACATCTTCTTCTCCCACCTCATCTCGCCCCAAAGCGAGTAGCGGTGGTGTGCAGCTGAGTAGGAGGGTCCTCTACCCTTGGCTCCTCATGGGCCATGGTTGTAGCAAGTGGTCGACGCTCGAGGTGCTCAACACGCAAAGCGAGCACCGCGAGGTTGTCGTTGATCTTATCTAAGGCATTGTGAATGCTCTCACCAAGCAAGTGCTCAAAGTGTCGCACGATCCCTCTCGTGCGAGGTGTGAGAGGACCTTCGCTTTCATGTTCCAAAGAGTGGTTGTAGTTGTTCCCACCATGTGTAGATCCGCGTGACCCTGCCATTGTTAGTAGAAACAAAGAATAAATCACAGTGTATATGTTCCTATCAACTACTAGGTTCTGGAGGTTCAAAAGTCGCTCACACTCAAGCTTATACCAATATCTTACTAATTTTACAAAGCAAAACAGTGGTGACCGCGACTAGTATCGATGTCAAAGGCTCTCCAAAGATTAGCAAAGCGATTGCAAGCAAAACCAAGTTTATGTGGAACTAGGATAGGTTAGTGTATAATCCTACCGCAATTCTACTTGCACAAGATGTTGTAAAGCCAAAATAGTCCACATAGTTAACAAAGCCTAGTTGCAATGCCCAATATATAAGTGATGCACACACTGCAATCGATTAATGTGGCTTGATGTAAGTAAAGGAAAACCTCACACCAGTCTTGGGAGAGACACTAGCCAACTTACTCAAACTTTGTCTAGGGCACAAGATTGTTCACACAACGTAGAACACAAAGATAGGAATAACGTAACGTAAACAACCCTCTAGTTTAAGCAAGAAACAACAACTAGTCTCCAAAGATGAAAAGACAAAGCTTTATATAGCTTAGATATACTCAATTGAAAGGTTTCAACGAGATCTACAACTTTGCAATTGAGGCAAACCCAAATTCGAAAGGAAGACCGAAAGAAACGGCAAAAACAAAACCAAAACTTGCGATGCGAATTCGGAGCCGAAGATGGCGATTTTGGGAAAATTGGAGGTTGTTGACCGATGCAAGCCAAATAATTCAAATGGATAGACTTCTTCGTTAGCTTTCAAACGAGTATAAGAACATCAAAACGGACACCATATGCAAAAGTTATACCCGTTTATCAAGGTGTTTTGGAAACAGATCCTACTCGGACTCGAAACCGACTTGGGTTCCAATTTGAAACCGCTATATCTTTCATACCCATGGGCCAAACTTTCCGCATTTTTGTGGAAGCTTGGGCTATATGTAGAAGGTCTCCACTAATTTTTATGCACTTTTCTTTTCTCCTTTTTTTCTCTATCGTGGCTTTTGTTCTATACAGCTGCCTCTTTCTCCTCCTATTTGGCGAGCCATAGGGTTTGACACAAGTCGCGAATAACAAAGAAAGGGTGGATGTTGAACTCTGACATAATTCTCCCAAAAGATCACGACAATCCTCTCGGTTTCAGGTGAAATAGGTTTGAACTCTAGCAAGCAATTCAGATTAGATGAAGTGGAAATGAATACTATTTTGGTGCAGATTAGAGGAGTTCTAACCCACGAATTTTCGGTTTTGGATGTAAAACTAAGAACGCTAATAGAACGATCAAGCGTATCGCTAAGGAAAACACGAGATGCAATGAACATCAACTATGCAATTGAAACTAACAAGATGCAAACGATTTGAAAAGATTGGTCAGAGTAAAACAAATTTCTCTCCGATCAATTTGTGCTCTGATACTACCTGATACGACAATAGGTGTCTTGATCTTTTAATGAGAACGATAATTCAATTTGGTGGAGACAACTATCACGATTCGACTACCAATCGCACACGACCAATATACCCACAATCGTTGAACCAACTTTAAGATTGTTATCGACCTTGCTAGAAGCACGATCGACCTGACTATGAAGATCTATTCCTACATGCAATCAAAGAACAAGCAAGAATACGATAAATAAGCAATCAAATTGTGAATAGGAATTAAAATTGTATTAATAAGTTGGGTTCCGAAGACAATATCGATGTTGATCTCATCGAACAAGAGAACAAAGTATAAAGTAGCAAAGCTAAACTTTAATCTAACAAAACCCGCCAAACCCTAAGGGTGGCGACCACTAGAATGTATAATGATTAGATCTACTATGATATTCACTACATCTATCATATTGCCAAGGTCTACCTACCAATAACGAGCATGTTTGCATAGGTACAACATCACAATCAACGTAATCATGATATAATCCAATAGAAAAATATACATGCACAATATTAGTCACCTTCAACTTACCACAAGAATTCAGCCATTAAATTTAGTAAGGATGAAGGTGTTGAGTTGTGGTCAAGCCAAGCTTCTCGACCATTTATGTGCTAGCAAGGTTGTTGCAACTTCTGCCATCGATGATGAGTCTATATGAACATTCCTTGATGACGAACTTGGATTGAAACAAGATGTGGCATTGATTTTGTTTAGCATGCTCCATTTGAGCACTTAGCACATGCTGGACAACTAGACTTTGATACTTGTAAGATGTCTTATGACCTAATTGTTCTTCCTTAATTTCATCACCTGCATTGTTAGCTGCAACAAAAACATGTTCTTCCTCAATATCGCTAGCTGAAGTGTACCCACCATTATCCTTGATAAGTAAAGCTCACTGACTTGAAAAATCGCCCATTAAGTGTCCAAATCCTTTGCAATGGTGACATTGTACATCCCTAGATATCCCTGTAGAAACAACAGAAGAAGCACTTTTTGTGGGGACTTGTATCGTTACTGATCTGCTTGCATCAGGGGTATTGCAGGAGTGGAAGGAGCAGCAGGGGCGCACGACTTGAGGAGGGTGCATCTTAGCCAGAAGTGGAGGAAGGTGTCATGTATTGTTGCTAACTTGGCCGACCTGAAAAATTGCCCTTAGAACAATATTGCCGACTCTGCACTTCTTTTTCAGCTTTGCAAGCAAGATGGAACAAACATGTGATAAAATTATACTCTTTATAATCAAGTATGTCCTGAATTTTATGGTTTAAGCCTTTCAAAAATCTAGCTATCTTAGCATTTTTAGTTTCTTCTAAACCACAACGCAACAAACTAATTTTCAATTCTTGATAATAGTCCTCTAAAGAACCACTATCTTGTCTTAAGCATTGTAATTTATTAAGCATATCACGAGAATAATATGAAGGTACAAATCTATGTCTCATTGCTCTCTTCAAAGCATTTCATGTTTTAGATATGTTCTGATTAGTACGACCATATTCACTCTACCAAATAGATACAAAATCAGAAAACTCACTAGTAGCAGCCCTAACTTTCTTATCTTCAGATAATTTATGACAAGCAAATTTTTGTTCTACGGTAAGCTTCCATGTGAGATAAGCATCATGATCATATTTTTCAGTAAAAGAAGTCATAATGAATTTAATTTTACCAAATGCATCATTATGGTCACGTACCTCGCGTTGATTTCTTCCCATACCTTAACGATTGTGACGAAACCGATGATAGTTACGATCATTGTGAACATTGAATCCATTTGTTTTCGTATCAGTAGTGTAGTTGTTTACATCTTCTTCTCCCACCTCATCTGCCCCAAAGCGAGTAGCAGGTGGTGTGCAGCGAGTAGGAGGGTCCTCTACCCTTGGCTCCTCATGGGCCATGGTTGTAGCAAGTGGTCGACGTTCGAGGTGCTCAACACGTGTGCGGAGCACTGCGAGGTTGTCGTTGATCTTATCTAAGGCATTGTGAATGCTCTCACCAAGCAAGTGCTCAAAGTGTCGCATGATCCCTCTCGTGCGAGGTGTGAGAGGACCTTCGCTTTCATGTTCCAAAGAGTGGTTGTAGTTGTTCCCACCATGTGTAGATCCGCGTGACCCTGCCATTGTTAGTAGAAACAAAGAATAAATCACAGTGTATATGTTCCTATCAACTACTAGGTTCTGGAGGTTCAAAAGTCGCTCACACTCAAGCTTATACCAATATCTTACTAATTCTTACAAAGCAAAACAGGTGGTGACCGGCGACTAGTATCGATGTCAAAGGCTCTCCAAAGATTAGCAAAGCGATTGCAAGCAAAAACCAAGTTTATGTGGAACTAGGATAGGGTTAGTGTATAATCCTACCGCAATTCAGTTGCACAAGATGTTGTAAAGCCAGTAAATAGTCCACATAGTTAACAAAAGCCTAGTTGCAATGCCCAATATATAAGTGATGCACACACTCGCAACTAATTAATGTGGCTTGATGTAAGTAAAGGAAAACCTCACACCAGGTGCTGGGAGAGACACTAGCCAACTTACTCAAACTTTTGTCTAGGGCACAAGATTGTTCACACAACGTAGAACACAAAGATAGGAATAACGTGTAACGTAAACAACCCTCTAGTTTAAGCAGTAAACAACAGCTAGTCTCCAAAGATGAAAAGACAAAGCTTTATATAGCTTAGATATACTCAATTGAAAGGTTTCAACGAGATCTACAACTTTGCAGTTGAGGCAAACCCAAATTCTGAAAGGAAGACCGAAAGAAACGGCAAAAACAAAAACCAAAAACTTGCGATGCGAATTCGGAGCCGAAGATGGCCGATTTTGGGAAAATTGGAGGTTGCTGACCGATGCAAGCCAAATAATTCAAATGGATAGACTTCTTCGTTAGCTTTCAAACGAGTATAAGAACATCGAAAACGGACACCATATGCAAAAGTTATACCCGTTTTACTGAAGGTGTTTTGGAAACAGAATCCTACTCGGACTCGAAACCGACTTAGGTTCCAATTTGAAACTGCTATATCTTTCATACCCATGGGCCAAACTTTCCGCATTTTTTGTGGAAGCTTGGGCTATATGTAGAAGGTCTCCACTAATTTTTATGCACTTTTCTTTTCTCCTTTTTTTTCTCTATCGTGGCTTTTGTTCTATACAACTGCCTCTTTCTCCTCCTATTTGGCCAGCCATAGGGTTTGACACAAGTCGCGAATAACAGCAAAGGGTGGATGCTGAACTCGGACAGTAATTCTCCCAAAAGATCACGACAATCCTCTCGGTTTCAGGTGAAATAGGTTTGAACTCTAGCAAGCAATTCAGATTAGATGAAGTGGAAATGAATACTATTTTTGGTGCAGATTAGAGGAGTTCTAACCCACGAATTTTCTGTTTTGGATGTAAAAACTAAGAACGCTAATAGAACGATCAAGCGACGCGAAGGAAAACACGAGATGCAATGAACATCAACTATGCAATTGAAACTAACAAGATGCAAACGATTTGAAAAGATTGGGCTGTAGGTAAAACAAATTTCTCTCCGATCAATTTGTGCTCTGATACTACCTGATACGACAATAGGTGTCCTGATCTTTCAATGAGAACGATAATTCAATTTGGTGGAGACAACTATCACGATTCGACTACCAATCGCACACGACCAATATACCCACAATCGTTGAACCAACTTTAAGATTGTTATCGACCTTGCTAGAAGCACGATCGACCTGACTATGAAGATCTATTCCTACATGCAATCAAAGAACAAGCAAGAATACGATAAATAAGCAATCTGAAATTGTGAATAGGAATTAAAATTGTATTAATAAGTTGGGTTCCGAAGACAATATCGATGTTGATCTCATCGAACAAGAGAACAAAGTATAAAGTAGCAAAGCTAAACTTTAATCTAACAAAACCCGCCAAACCCTAAGGGTGGCGACCACTATGTATAGAAGGAAAATGAGAAGGGAGGGGCGCTGATACTGTTTATACTGTGAGGACCCGGGTATTTAACTCATAATACTTAACCTTCAAATGGTTCTAATATTACCAATCAAATATCCTAAGCCTCGGTGGACATGTACTTCCCAGAAATGCAGTACACATACACATTTACAAAATCATGCATCATTTCCATATCAGCTTACAAAGCTAAGTTTAGCAAAAGACATACATACTATAGAGTTATTACAACAAGGGCCGACCGACCAAATGACAACAAAATAACAGACTAAGTAGCCGGTTAGCCAATAACCCACAAAGCAACCGACCGAGCCACCAAGCTAGTCGTCTGCTTGGGGATCCCTTGGGGATCCACTTCCTCCTCTGCAACAATAAAGCAATACAACTAAGTACAAAATGTACTCGCAAGACTTACGAGTAACAAGCCTATACATAGCTACATGCAAGCTAAAACAAAGGAGATGGTTATATGGTTAATTGGACGTATAAAGCTATTTTTATTTACAATAATGTAACAGATTGAAAGCAATTTATCAAATCTGTTTTTAATTGTTGAAATAATAGTGAGACAACAATAAGTATCATAAATAACAACCTAGAGGTGACTAACCCAATAGCCACCACAACATAGCACGAATTTCCAATTCGTAACACCCAATCAAGTTTTAGTGAAAATGTTATAGTCTAATTCGGAAAAATAACCAAGCGTGTCCATAATCTAGGATGAGGCTATTAGAATAGATTTAACCCTACAGGGGTGTACCAATGTACCCACATGTCAGACCGCCTTTTTGCCAAGCTATTTAGCACACTTCCTTTGGTGTGTCGCACACGCTAAATCCTACAAGACGTTTTTCAATATTGTGTATTAACTACGAGTCGCCCCTATGGATATAAATCCGTACGTTGTATCGGAGTCATTGTAAAGCCGAGAGTCAACTACCCATATAGGGTAAAGCAACCTGGACAATTGCAATATCCCTCGGTGTGGAGAACCTAGAAAGGATTTCACTCCCGTGCACCCAACACATAAACACCATCCTCATTTTACCACAACACAACGCACACACCCATCCTCCTGCGACTCGGAGCCAACACACACCAAAATACTAAGTCAAGAGAGATCTCATATCCCTCTCATGTGGTTAGCATGCAAAAGTGCTTGGATCAATGATGCAAGTAATTCGGTCCTTGTTGACTCGGGCACCAACCATCACACCCAAAAGCACACTATTTTACCATTGTGCCCAAGTCTAAAATATTTTATTTTCAGTTTTAATTTCTCAAATTAATTGTAGCATAAGGTGCTAGACATAAAGTCATAATAAGTTTTTATGTGATCAAGGTTATCGACTAAGTCGACAACCACCCAATTCTACCGATAGCTAAGCATGACTAAACAATATTAACTCGTAAACTACTAAGTGACCAGGGCTCATCCAACGAACCCTAATTCACAGCAAGATAATCCTAGGCTCAGTAGTAGAGGATAAACATTTACCTATAGATTATGCTTCTAGAGGATCAACTAACCGACAATAGTTTAATAACAAAATAACACATGCATACATAGACTTTTCAAACAAGATATTAGACTTTGAAAATAATAGGAGCAATATGATCAAATGAATGTCACATCTTCTTGCCTTGCTAATAGCTCTCTTGCTGCAGAGGATCACTCTCGGGTTCAACAAATTCTTTGGAACCTATCGCAAGAACAAGAAAATCCAATAAGAGCGACGAACACCGAAAAAGGCTCAAAAACCAAAAGTCATCCAAAATCCATAAAATTTACACAGCATGTAGAGCATGGTTTTAAATTAATTTAGCAACAAGAATCAATCGATTTGGACTAAGCATGCAAAAATGATAGACTAAACAATTTCAATCTACTAAAAATTCAATTTAATTGCTTTCTGTTACTGTTCATTGTACAAATTTTTAAACAGTCTTTGAACATGGAATTTTTATGGTAGAAAGATCATGGCATTCTAAGCACAACAAAAATGGGTTCACTTCATTTGGAGTTACATTGAATTTCTTATGATTTTTCTAAGTTATGAAACTAGTGCACAACTTTTTCAGAGGCAAAGACATAAATAAAATATATTCTATACTAAAGTATATTAACAGAGGAACCTAACACATTTTAGTTTGCTCAATTTGGAGTTATAGAGAATTACTTATGCATTTTACAAGTTTTAATGAATTTCTAGAGTAACAATTCAATATTAAAACAAGATAATAGATCTACACCGATTTCTGATGTAGAACAAGGTTCAAACACATTTTTAGATTAAATTTCAGTTAAACAGACAATAGCAAAGTTTGAATCAACCTAAAAGGAGTTAAAATGAATTAGTTATGAAATTTTGAAATTTAAACAATTAACAGTTTATAAATAAAAGCTTTTGGACTTTCATTAAAATCTAACACAACCGAAGAAGACGTGGACAAACAGGGGCCGCTGAGATCTAACCAAGGGAGGTCCTAACAGTTGAGATCTAAACTAGGGAAGGTCCTGGCGGCTAAGATCTCACAGAGAGAGGTCTTAACGTTCAAGATCTAAACTGAGGGAGGTCCTGACGGCTAAGATCTCACAGAGAGAGGTCCTAACAGTCAGATCTACCTAGGGGAGATCCTAAAAGTTAGGATCTACAAGAGGGAAGGTCCTAAACGGTTCAGATCTACCTAAGGGAGGTCCTAAAGGTTAACTTTACCAAAGTTCACGGGTGGTTTTAGGGGAGGTCCGAGAGGGTGGTCCTTGTGAAAAGACCAGGGGTGATCTTGACGGCCCAGATCTGCACAGAGGAGGGCCTGGACGGTCAAGATCAACAACAAGTGGTCCTGAAGGTTGTCTAAGGGGTGATCTTAGCTTACGACAACAGGACTTTAGTACCACCCGGTTTTGCTCGTCGGCTCGCTACCAGCGACTCTGGTCATGGCGGCGCAAACCAAAGGCGGCAAAAAGTTTGCAATAGTATTGCGCACACCTTGATGGTACTCTCAACGGTGGAGCCGGCCTAAAACGATGGCAAGCCGGAGATGTGCGGCGACGCAAACACGGCCAAAACGAAAACAGCAAAGAGCTCTGCAGTAGTTCAAGGTAGCGGGTGCCACACCTACTAGGGCTACCAAGAGGCTACCTTAACACTGTAGAGGAACAGAGGTGGACTGAGGATGTAACATCCCAATTCTTGGCTTATGTTTCAAATATAAGAAAATGTGTAGAAATTAAAACTTTTTTTACACTTTGTTGCCGTATGAGTTTTCTGAGAATCCTTGTAAAGAAATTATGGGAATTCAAAATCACGAGCCTCTTTTAAACAAGTCATGAAAAATTTCATAGTAATCGTGTGATCATCTTTTGAAAATAATTTTTCTTGGTTCTAGGGATGTTATGTGACTCCTCTGAAAAAATTCACAATTTTTAGAAATTGTTTGAATATTTTAAGAGGCAGTTGAACCAGTTTGATTCTTGGTCAAACCTTAGATCAACACCTTAAGGAATTTTTGGAGAAAAATAATTTGCATAAAAACCTCTAAAATTTTTATACAAGGTCAATTTTAGAGTCAACAAGCTCCTGTAAAAATTTTAAAATTTTTAGAGTTAGTTTGCTACCTTTAAAAATTTCCCAAAGTTGTTGTGCTAATTTCAAACCTTAATCTAAGTCACTATTGGGCTCGAGTCAGACCCGAGCCCAACCACTTGACTTGGTCGAACCAAGTCATCTAACTGCACTCGGGTGCGGCCAGTTGAGCGCGATTCCTTTTGAGCCGTTGGATCTCGGTCCAACGCTCCAGATCTCCTTGAACGTTCGGACCACCCGAGATTGGGTTTTAATCTGAGCCACTCATTTTAGATCGGACCACTTGGACCTCTTTGGACCTTCGGACCTCCCGAAAGTCACTTGTAATCTCAGTCGCCCATTTCTGATCAAACCATTCCGATCTTTTGACTTAACTCGACCTCACCTTTCTGTTCTTCTTCTTGCTCACCGTGCCATACGAGCGTGCGCCATGGGAGGAGGGGGCAAGGACTGGTCACCTCCGATGTGTCCTATTCAACAGCTCTAAGCCCCATTTTCAGCTCTTGTCAGTGTTTAGCCCCATAGCCTTTTGTCCATACATGCTCCCGTCGCCTCCTCGTTGTCCCGGACAAACTTTAGGTCTTGTCACCATTAGGGCTCATCCTCGCGCAACCGTTGACCTCCAGCTATTTGAGGACCCCTAGATCTCCTCCTTGTGCTCCTTTACCGCACCACTTCAGCTCCTCGTTATTCTTTGAGCTCAAACCTCAGAGAACTCCTTTCCGCCATTGTTACCCGTGGAGGACCTCCATCATTGACAATGTTCCAATGGTTCTTTACCCACTTCTTTCGCATCTTTTGGTGCCTCTTATCCCCTCAAGTTTTTCCCCTAACTCAATTTGGGACTACCTTCACAGGGTTCGTCTAATTTTGAGTTAGAGATGTTGCGACCGAAGGTGGTCTCCTTCGTCCCCAACTCCGATAAGGACCTCTGCTTCTCAATTGTTTGCTCCTGGACCATCTAGGATGTCTTTTGAGGCTATCCTTACCATTCCTTTATGTCCATTTTGCCCAGGCCGTCATCTCCGCATTATCCTCGTCGTCGGCGCTGGTCGTCGTCGCCGGAGCTCCCCTATGCATCTTTGGACCTTCTCTGTGCTCAGGTAACTTCGCAGTAGTCCCTAGATGCTCGGGCATCTGCTATTTTGGACCTCTGCGGAGCCCCTTTCGCTTTTTGTATTTGGTCATGCTTTGCACCGCCGCTCCTTTCCGGCTTGCCGTCATTTTAGGGTGGTTCAGCCGTTGAAAATACCCTCAAAAGGTGCACAATGCTATTGCGCACTCATTCCAGTCTTTGAATTGCGCCGTCGTGACTGGAGTCATCGGCGGTGAGCTCAGTTACGAGCTCTGCGTGTTGTCGTTGAGTTCGGCACTATAGCTAGTCCTAGGACCTCTTAGGTTTAGATCGTAGCCATTAAGACCTCTTTGGGTTAAATCTTGACCGTTAGGATCACCCTCTATGTTTTCGCAAAAGATCACCAATTGTCATTTTTGCAAAAACCACCCTAAGGACCACCTCTAGGTCCTCTTTGCAAAAGACCACCCCGTGGACTTGCGTAAAGTTAACCTTTAGGACCTTCTCAGTAGATCTTGGCCGTTCAAGACCTCCTCTTGTAGATCTTAACTTTTAGGACCTCCTCTGGGAAGATCTAACCATCAGGACCTCCCTCCATTTAGATCTTGACCGTTAGAACCTCCCTCTGTGAGATCTTAGCCGTCGGGACCTCCCTCGTGTAGATCTTAACCCTTAGGACCTCCCTCGTAGTTATGGACCGTCGGATTTTGATCTAACAGTCTAGACCTTCTTAGCGCGTTAGGAGCTCTAACATTCCAGTCCCCGTGGACCGTCTATTTTTAGATCTGTGGCTCAGATCTATTGAACGTTCGGACCTCCGGTTGTCCCTTTCACTCTGAGCTGTCCATCTTTAGATCTACGGCTCAGATCGTTGTGAACGTTTGGACCTCCGAACGTTTTCTTCGATGTGGACCGTTGGATCTAATCCAATAGTGGGCACTATTGGGCGCGCTCGCGCGCGTTGTGCACCGTACGCTTGGGCCGTTTGATTTGATCTCAACGGCCCATGTGTTTCCAAGTCATTTGGTTAATAAGAGAATCCAGCAGCCTTTATTTGTGAACTGTTAATTGCTTTAAATTTCAAAAGTGTGTAAGTATTTCATTTTAACTCCTTTTTAGATGATTTCAATTTTGTTAAATCCCTGTTTAACAAAATGCACTGTTCTGTACCAGAAAATTGTGTAGGATGTTTTATCTTGTTTAACATTAATTATTGTTCTAGGAATTCCTTTAAACTTGTAAAATGCATAAGTAATTCTCTGTAACTCCAAATTTAGTAAACTAAAATGTGTTAGGTTCCTCTGTTAATATGATTTAGTATAGAATAGGTTTTATTCATGTCCTTGTCTCTGAAAAATGTTAGTCACTAGTTTCATAACTTAGAAAAATCATAAGTAATTCAATTTAACTCCAAATGAAGTGAACCCATTTTTGTTGTGCTTAGAATGCCATGATATGTCTGTCATAAAACTTTTATGTTCAAAAACTTTCTGGAAATTTGTGCGATGAACAGTAACAGAAAGGAATTAAATTTGAATTTTCCAGTAGATTGAAATTGTTTAGGCTATAACTTTTGCATGCTTAGTCCAAATTGGATTATTATTGTTGCTAAATTCATTTAAAATTATGTTCTATCTGTTGTGTAAATTTCATGGATTTTTGATGACTTTGGATTCTGAGTCTTTTTTGATGTTCTTCGTTCTTATTGGATTTTCGCGTTCTTGCGTTAGGTTCCGAAGAATTTGTTGAGCCCGAGAGTGATCCTCAACAACAAGAAAGTTATCTCTAGCAAGGCAAGCAGATGTAACATCATTTGATCATATTACTCCTACTATTTTCAAAGTCTAATATATTGTTTGCAAAGTTTATGTATGCATGTGCTATTTTGTTGTTAAACTATTGTCGATTAGTTGACCCATTAGATGCATAATCTGTAGTCAAATGTTTATCCTCTACTACTGAGCCTAGGATTATCTTGCTGTGATTTAGGGTTCGTTGGATGAGCCCTTATCACTTAGTTGTTTACGAGTTAATGCTTAGGCATACTTAGCTACCGGTAGAATTGGGCGGTTGTCGACTTAGTCGGTAACCTTGATCACACAAAAACTTATTATGACTTTATGTTCAACACCTTGTGCTATGATTATTTGAGAAAACTAAAACTGAAAACAAAATATTTTAGACTTGGGCACAATGGTAAGATAGTATGCTTTTGGGTGTGAATGGTTGGTGCCTAGGTTAACAATGACCAGATTACTTGCGCCATTGATCCAAGCACTTTTGTGTGCTAACTGTGAGGATCCGGGTATTTAACTAGTAATACTTAACCTACATATGGTTCTAGCATTACTAATCAAATATCCAAAGCCTCGATGGACATGTGCTTCCCAGAATTGCAGCACACGCTCATCATCACAAAATCATACATCATTTCCATACACTATCATGAACCACAAACCCAGGAGAAATTCATCAACCACCATAGGACAAGAATTGCCAAATTCAGAAATCAAGAAAGAGAACAACTTTCTAAAGCAACTCACGCTTAACACTAGAAACTATGGTACTCGGGGTAACTACTCCTCTAACCACGTTCTGCGAACAGTGGTGTAACCTGGTGAATCCCAGAGTAACAACCACGACCTCCACTTCTTATCATCCATTAGCAACACGCTTCACCAAAATACTCCATTATGAATATACAGGATCATCTCATGACAATCATATAATTAGTTCATAGATATTGAATATCACAGCAGATCATAGATTAACCACAAGAATGATAGTACGGAAGCAATTCAAGAACAGTTCAACATGATGAATCACATCACTAGAAATACGGATATGCTGGATTACCCAAACCCCACCTACTGTGCACAGTGTGTCATTTTAATATCTTAATTACCACGGACCTAAAGCCCGCTCTGATACCAACTGTAACACCCTGGCTATTCGGAAGCCAAGATGTCACCTAAAACATCTAACATACATCCATATTGCGGAAGAATTCGAATAAAATCAACTAATGATAGTATCGAAACAACCAAGACATGATGAAGGTATCCTTCCTTCACCATCTAATCTATTTATTTCAGTTCATTGATAATGAAAGCTCATATGCGATAATAAATCAACCTCAATGTGGAGAAGGTATCCTTCCTTCACCAATTATAATTTAATTATTACAGTTCATCATTAACGAATGTAAGATAGAACTAAATTTAATCTTGAACATGAATAGGATGATGTGAACGAGTAGTGCGTGTCTACTCCCTCCCAAGTGAGCCAACATCAGGGGTTACCTAAAATAAACAAACAACGCAAGAGTGAGTCCATGACTCAAGTACATATATCAATAAGATAATCATTCAATATGAATAAGACAAACTCATCATCAGGTTCGATCACATCACAACTGACTACATATGAAGACATGATATGAATGCTCAAAATCAAAGGAATGGACTGCACACATGCATATACCGGTATAGCCAGTGAAACACCCGTCGGTGTTCACTCAAGCCCGCATCTTAACAAAAATGCGGGGATCCACTTCCCGTATGAAGAACGTTTCATACGGGTGTCCAACATTGCCCATCTTGGAGTTAATGGGTCTTACATGCCCATTCTGGAATTAATGGGTCTTTCAAATCCACTCCGTGGGCGGGACATGACAATGTCCAACACGCCCTACACGGAATGGTGGGACTTGCAATCCACTTTCGTGGATGAAACATGCATAATGAATGCATAGAATGAAATACGAATATTGAAAGACATGATATCTAAACATGGATATAACACATATATCAAAACATAAACAATCCACCTTCTCATGAATTATATGGAATCACAACAAGATCATAAAAACATTCATCAATCACAATCAATAAAGGTGGCAAGGTACTTGCCTTCCATGGCTAATCGCGGTAGTAGGTAAAGAGGATGTCCCTAAACCGAAGCCTCTCTGCCTACATAAGTAAATACTTGAAATAAATACAACATATAACATAGCGCTTCCATTAACGTTCTACAACGACTTCCCGATAGTCCACAATTAACTAATTAGCTCAAATCTGAAAACAGACTACTCAGGCACAACCCGAAACTGGACAGCAGAACGGTAAAAATCATATCTATTGGTCTGGGACTCGGAATGAGGTGAGACCAATTTATATGGATTCTTAACTGACATATCTACAACTTTGTAGTTGACGAGATAACCCAATTCGGCCAAACTAAATTGCTAACTGTCAAACAAAACAGCAGAACAGAATCTGACTGAGCAAAAAGAACAGCAGAGCTAAAACGTCCATAACTTTTAAACTACAACTCTGAATTGAGTGTTCTTTAACAATCTGAAAAGGTTATGAAATTATCTACAATAACCTAGTTGGCACAACATTCATATTTTGCCTTTAACAAAAAGTGGCACACGGGTCAAAACTAAAGATAGAAACTGACATACAATCTGGACAGACTGACCTACAATCTGGACAGTCACAAAGAAAAGTGCATAACTTTTGATCTATAGATCCAAATGAGGTGTTCTTTATCAATCCTGAAAGCTAGTGATATCACCTTCAAAATTTGTTATGGGCAAGACCTATGAATCACCCTCTAACTAGGCCATAAATCAACCTATACAGAGACTGCTAATTCTCGTCAGGATTCTGGACAGCAGATAGTAAATCTATCATAACTTTTGACTCGAAAGTCGGAATGAGGTGATCTTGGCGGCCAACGAAAGCTAAGAACAAGACCTACAAAACTCCAGGAGATGATCATCTCAGATTCGGCCTCTAAAACCACGAAACAGACCCCGCAACATTCTGGACAGAATTGAATCTACTAAAAAAACAGACTTGATCCAAACAACTAATCATATTTGCATCTAACAAACATCAAACCGTGAAGCTAGCTCTTTGTTACCCTTGTAGATCCGTGGGAAGATGAAGAACAGCCCACCATCACAAACTCTCTCAATCTCCTCCTTTCTCCCCTCTTTTCCCTCTTCTTCTTCCTTATGCGTTGCAACCCGGGCTCATCCTCCTTGTTGTTTGGTGTGCAGCAGCAAGGAGGAGAAGATGGCTGCCCAGAGGAGGAGGGGTGGAGGTGGAGGCGCAAGGGAGGGATGGGGTGGGCGCATGGGGAAGGGAGGGATGCTTGTGGCGGCCACCGGGGAGAAGGGGAAGGGATGGGGCTGCCCTAGGGTTAGGGGAGGTGTGGGCGCATGGGCTTGGGCCTGTGCGCCTCCCCTCTTGGGCCACTCATGACCGGCCACCAGCCGGATTAGCTGCCCAAACCCTAGGTTCTGAATTTTCTCCGAAAATCTTGAATTTTCCATTAATTCTCTCTCCGAATAACTAACTCTCTAAAAGATAATCGGGTATTACATTCTACCCCCTTATGAATTCGACCTCGAATTCTAATCGTCGAAAGAACACAAGGACGAATACCACGGAATTGAAAACAATGAATTAACACGCACCAGAACAAATAAATGGTGCTGCTCACGCATGCTAAAAACCAACTCCCAAGTGGCCTTTCTCTCAAGAAGGAGACCACCCGCTAAGGCGTAAACGACGTCTGTTTAACACTCAACCCAAAACTCCAGTGCGCTCATTAGAAGGGAAACGAAGGTAAGATCCTACTCAAAGGTCAATGGCGCAAACGAAATCTCAAACACCGGTTCTCCTGTACTTACTCAACACGAGAACCGCGCATGGACTCGAGACAGTCCTAGCGATACGCCAACTAGCGAAAACAACCCAATGTACCTTGGGTTAACCTTCCCAATGATACCGAACCACATGACAAGCATAAAGAACACGAAACTCTTGTTCCGCCTCTCAATCGAACTCTTCACTAAAGCAAGGATCACCTCCTTTAACCAGAAACACACGATCGAAAACTCTTTAAGCAAACTCTTTTACCGACAAAACACATCTGAACAAGGAAGATTCACGTCACAACTAGAAGTTACCAACTGAGTAATGAAGAGTAAAATCCAGAAATCAGAATTTCATCAAGAAAACCTTTCCACTTTCCAAGTGGCAAATTGCGAATAAACGTCACGAAAGCCAAAGGGGAGATCACTTGAATGCTCAAACCAAAAACTTCTTTTGTTTTGCCTGAATTGGAAAGAAGCAAACATGCCAACACAACACCAACTCACAATGCAGAAGACACCAGTCAACAACATAAATCTCAAATGAGTAACAAGAAAACGCTTCAATACCCAAGGAAACATCCTTTTTCTCAATTCCTCTTTTAGGAATAAAATTTCTCTCAGACATTGGAATTCGAATTCATCGCATACCACAGGGCTCAAACCTCTTAATTTAACATCCTCAAATTAGGCTTAAACCGAAATACATCATCCACACTAGAGAGACTCTATTGATTCCACTGAACACTCTGGACCACTCCTTCAACTGATGACATTAATTTGATAGAAGGCACCAAAGCCCCTAAAAAACCCATGCAATCTCATCACCTCCAACTTTCAAGAATAACACATCAGAATCCTCAGTACACCCGCTCGTGAACTACCTCAGAAGGGTTCTATCGATAATCATTCCACTACTCAGAATACTCCAGTTTTCTATCTCCTCTACACACAAACCTTTGGGCGACCAAAAGTCTAGCATGAGAATAGAAAGCTCAAATTTAACCTCCGAGACCTCTACAACGAATTCCTCTTATAACAAATAGTGAAATCATCGGATTAAATCTCTAACATCCCCACAATTCCGACATACTCACTCATTGACATCATCAGGAATCACTCACACAACATCACAATACTTTCAATAGTGTTACTCTATAAAATTGATTACGGTTTCCATACATTTGATAATCCCCAACATTTCAACATGAACCAAAGTTCTGGAACTATACTATACCATAGGTCCTATTTAGTCGAACAATATACAGTTTTACTTCGAAACCATACATCCCATCTGAATCAACTTCCTCCAAGAGGTATAGGTCAAAACCAATTCATCTTCTACCATTCCTCCAATAGCTTGGTAGCAAAATCTCACCACTACAATTACTTAACCACAACCACACAGTTGCCAAAATTACGATTTGTAAAGATTTGCAACACAAAACTATTGATCCTTTCTCAAAAGAAAGAGGCGAACAAGGACAAGTTTCACCACACAGGAAACTGTTGCTGCTCACAATGAGCACGAAACCAAAAGAAATAATCTGGTAATGAAGATCTGGGAAAACGAAAATTGAGTTCACAGCGGAGGGCACGCATCCCTCGAAAAGGGAATAGCAAATAACCACCATTAAGAGAAATAGCATTGCGATTGAAACTTGACAACTCTTGAGTGAAAAGAGCAAAAAGTTTATGAACAATTCGAATAACTACAAGTTACAAAACTTGACTCAAATTCTCAAATATTCCTACTGCACTCTTTCCTTTAACACTGAAATTAATTCTTTGACTAACATCGCTTTGCCACAACGTACAAGATAAGATCTTTAGTCCAAACCACAAGGACTAATTAAGAACCAATGAAATTCTTCAATACGTCATATTTGTTCAGAACCGTTCAACTACACAAGAAACATGAGATCCAAATAATCTCAATCACCAAACTCGAAACTTTTCCAATTACGGGATTTCATGAAAAGCAAGCAGATTAATCTCCTCTTAAGGGAACCAACATAATTTTCTTTAATTGCAGCTTCACGTTGCCAACTTAACCAGGAATCCGTTAAGATTCAATCACATGAATCTCTTAAGAAGCAACAAGACAATTCAATACCTCAATTTATTTAAAATAATTTCAGCTACCAGATGATTCAATAGCTCAAAGAAAATATCACGAAAGCTAAACTTGAAATATTCTCATCTGAACGATATCGCCAAAGGCGATCAAATTACTTTGGGTATTAACATCAATTTCACAACAACAATTAGAAAACACTTCGAAAGACCCACGTGAAAAGAATGAGTTGATTCTTTCTCAAAAGAAGAGACAAATGGAAACGACTTTCACCAACTAGAAAACTCATCTACCACTCGCACTGAACACGGGACCAAGGAAGAAACCAATTAAGCAATGAACTTATAGAACATAAGTGAAGTCCACAGTTGAAAGCATAAGCCTCACAAGAAGAGAATATCGAATCTTAACAGATAAGAACAAATAAGTATTCAAGATCAAGCACTTGCATCATCAAGAACCATTATAACTTTGCAACATAACGCTACTCGATAAACTTCATTTACCACATAAAACCTGAACCTCAAAAGATCATGTACACAAAACTTGAAATTTGATCATTTAGAGAAATATTACCATGGGTGATCGAATTACTACGAGAATTAACCTCATTCTCACATTTTGACGATTTAAAAACATCGACAACATACTCTGGTACCGAGAATCATCAAACTTTATTACTCCAACCTAAAACTTCCCAAAGGAAACAAAAACCACAAGGTTGAAACAAATTTATTATAACAAGATTATGCTAAGCAAAACAATATCACGAGGCACGATATCAAAGACTACTTACGAATTTCGTCTACTCAACTGTTGGTGTTGCTCAACACCTTCTTCAGCGCTCATTAACCATTGATGATTGTACTAACCACGCGTATACATACGGTAATAATTCCATTTGCAATCACATAACCATATATAAACATAGATTCACATTTCACCTTTGTTCAGAAATCATCTCAAAACATGATTAAAGATTCACTAACATAATTTCCTATAAACGAGGTTTCACGAATCGATACACCAAAGACCCATCTGGTCCTTTATGCAAGTTTCAACAATTTTAGCATACCAGGAAATAGACAAATCTAGCTCTTACGTAAGATCTATAGGTTCTGAACAGATATGGAAAATCTTTATTTAACATACACCATGTATGAAATACAAGGACATTTCAAATTAATCAATTTCACTTTCATGGATGGTAGTTAAGAATAATTGATTTGCACCATGCTAATAACCCAACTTGGTAACTCATATCGTAACAATTTATTCGCTTAGTTATAAATTCTCAATTTAAGCATGGCAAGACATCACAAAAGGATTCTAACACCTTACTACAGCAAAAGAGAGACTTCAAACCTCAACGCTCGAAGTAATCTAAAAGAAACGCATAAAGCCAAAGCTTTCCCCATGCAAACAAACTTACAGCGGAAAACTCTTCACTAACCAAGTTATCAAACGAGTAAATGAGTCATTCTTTTTCAATGAGAAAGAAGGAGCAACCATGAAAACATCAATCTTGTCAATTGACAACGACCACAAGTGGTAAAAGCAACTCAACAGTTGAAAAGCAATATTTGTTTCAGAGAACCAAGAGGGATCTATTGAAAACCATAAACTATCATGAACCACAAACCCAGGAGAAATTCATCAACCACCATAGGACAAGAATTGCCAAATTCAGAAATCAAGAAAGAGAACAACTTTCTAAAGCAACTCACGCTTAACACTAGAAACTATGGTACTCGGGGTAACTACTCCTCTAACCACGTTCTGCGAACAGTGGTGTAACCTGGTGAATCCCAGAGTAACAACCACGACCCCCACTTCTTATCATCCATTAGCAACACGCTTCACCAAAATACTCCATTATGAATATACAGGATCATCTCATGACAATCATATAATTAGTTCATAGATATTGAATATCACAGCAGATCATAGATTAACCACAAGAATGATAGTACGGAAGCAATTCAAGAACAGTTCAACATGATGAATCACATCACTAGAAATACGGATATCTTTGGATTACCCAAACCCCACCTCAGGTACGCGTGTGTCATTTTAATATCTTAATTACCACGGACCTAAAGCCGCTCATTACCAATCGTAACACCACAGCTATTCGGAAGCCAAGATGTCACCTAAAACATCTAACATACATCCATATTGCGGAAGAATTCGAATAAAATCAACTAATGATAGTATCGAAACAACCAAGACATGATGAAGGTATCCTTCCTTCACCATCTAATCTATTTATTTCAGTTCATTGATAATGAAAGCTCATATGCGATAATAAATCAACCTCAATGTGGAGAAGGTATCCTTCCTTCACCAATTATAATTTAATTATTACAGTTCATCATTAACGAATGTAGATAGAACTAAATTTAATCTTGAACATGAATAGGATGATGTGAGCGAGTAGTGCGTGTCTACTCCCTCCCAAGTGAGCCAACATCGGGGTTACCTAAAATAAACAAACAACGCAAGAGTGAGTCCATGACTCAGCAAGTACATATATCAATAAGATAATCATTCAATATGAATAAGACAAACTCATCATCGAGTTCGATCACATCACAACGACTACATATGAAGACATGATATGAATGCTCAAAATCAAAGGAATGGACTGCACACATGCATATACCGGTATAGCCAGTGAAACACCCGTCGGTGTTCACTCAAGCCCGCATCTTAACAAAAATGCGGGGATCCACTTCCCGTATGAAGAACGTTTCATACGGGTGTCCAACATTGCCCATCTTGGAGTTAATGGGTCTTACATGCCCATTCTGGAATTAATGGGTCTTTCAAATCCACTCCCGTGGACGGGACATGACAATGTCCAACACTGCCCACACTGGAATGGTGGGACTTGCAATCCACTTTCGTGGATGAAACATGCATAATGAATGCATAGAATGAAATACGAATATTGAAAGACATGATATCTAAACATGGATATAACACATATATCAAAACATAAACAATCCACCTTCTCATGAATTATATGGAATCACAACAAGATCATAAAAACATTCATCAATCACAATCAATAAAGGTGGCAAGGTACTTGCCTTCCGCGAAGCACTGCGGTAGTAGGTAAAGAGGATGTCCCTAAACCGAAGCCTCTCTGCCTACATAAGTAAATACTTGAAATAAATACAACATATAACATAGCGCTTCCATTAACGTTCTACAACGACTTCCCGATAGTCCACAATTAACTAATTAGCTCAAATCTGAAAACAGACTACTCAGGCACAACCCGAAACTGGACAGCAGAACGGTAAAAATCATATCTATTGGTCTGGGACTCGGAATGAGGTGAGACCAATTTATATGGATTCTTAACTGACATATCTACAACTTTGTAGTTGACGAGATAACCCAATTCGGCCAAACTAAATTGCTAACTGTCAAACAAAACAGCAGAACAGAATCTGACTGAGCAAAAAGAACAGCAGAGCTAAAACGTCCATAACTTTTAAACTACAACTCTGAATTGAGTGTTCTTTAACAATCTGAAAAGGTTATGAAATTATCTACAATAACCTAGTTGGCACAACATTCATATTTTGCCTTTAACAAAAAGTGGCACACAGGTCAAAACTAAAGATAGAAACTGACATACAATCTGGACAGACTGACCTACAATCTGGACAGTCACAAAGAAAAGTGCATAACTTTTGATCTATAGATCCAAATGAGGTGTTCTTTATCAATCCTGAAAGCTAGTGATATCACCTTCAAAATTTGTTATGGGCAAGACCTATGAATCACCCTCTAACTAGGCCATAAATCAACCTATACAGAGACTGCTAATTCTCGTCAGGATTCTGGACAGCAGATAGTAAATCTATCATAACTTTTGACTCGAAAGTCGGAATGAGGTGATCTTGGCGGCCAACGAAAGCTAAGAACAAGACCTACAAAACTCCAGGAGATGATCATCTCAGATTCGGCCTCTAAAACCACGAAACAGACCCCGCAACATTCTGGACAGAATTGAATCTACTAAAAAAACAGACTTGATCCAAACAACTAATCATATTTGCATCTAACAAACATCAAACCGTGAAGCTAGCTCTTTGTTACCCTTGTAGATCCGTGGGAAGATGAAGAACAGCCCACCATCACAAACTCTCTCAATCTCCTCCTTTCTCCCCTCTTTTCCCTCTTCTTCTTCCTTATGCGTTGCAACCGGGCTCATCCTCCTTGTTGTTTGGTGGCAGCAGCAAGGGAGGAGAAGATGGCTGCCAGAGGAGGAGGGGTGGAGGTGGAGCGCAAGGGGAGGATGGGGTGGAGCGCATGGGGAAGGGAGGGATGCTTGTGGCGGCCACCGGGGAGAAGGGGAAGGGATGGGGCTGCCCTAGGGTTAGGGGAGGTGTGGGCGCATGGGCTTGGGCCACAGTGCGCCTCCCCTCTTGGGCCACTCATGACCGCCACCAGTTTGGATTAGCTGGCCCAAACCCTAGGTTCTGAATTTTCTCCGAAAATCTTGAATTTTCCATTAATTCTCTCTCTGAATAACTAACTCTCTAAAAGATAATCAGGGTATTACAGCTAAAATGCTTGGTTTAGTGTAACAAGATGTTCGGTCCTTGTTGACCCAGGCACCATTCCAGTCACACCCACAAGCACACCAACATACCATTATGCCCAAGTCTAAATCATTTTGTTTTCAGTTTTAGTTTTCATAAGTAGACATGGCACAAGGCTGAAATCATAATTCATAATAAGTTTTATGTGATCAAGGTTATCGACAAGTCGATAACCGCCCATTTCTACCGGAAGCTAAGCATGGCTAAGCAATTAATTCGCAACTACTAAGTGACAAGAGCTCATCCACAAGCTCTAATCACAGCAATAACCTAGGCTCACGGTAGTAGAGAATAATCATTTGCCTAAGGATATGCATCTACTAGGTCAACTAACGACAATAGTTTAACACAAACTATCAATGCATACATAGAATTTGTAAACAACATAAATACTTAAAAATACAAGGATTAACATGATTAAACTGCTTGCCTTGCTGGATTTCTTCTTGCTGCAGAGGAGGATTCTCAGGTTCACTAAACTCTTCGGAACCTAACGCGAAAATACGATAAAACCAATAAGAACGAAGAACACCAAACAAAACTCAACAGCAAAAGGCATCCAAATCTCATGAAATTTATACAGTAGCTAGAGATTGATTTTAGACAATTTTAGGAACAAGAATTACTTCATTTGGACTTAGCATGAAAAAGTTATGGCTAAACTAAGTTCTCTCAGCTTGAAAAATCCTAATTAAATTAATTTCGGTTACTGTTTATGGCAAAAATTTCTAGAATGATCTGGAATCTGAAATGTTTATGGTAGGTAGCTAAGGTCATCCTAAGAACAACAAAGTTGAGTTTGCACAATTTGGAGTTAAAATGAATTAGTTATGATTTTCTTAAGTTGTAAACCTAGCATAAACCACTCTACAGGAATATAAACATGAACAAAACCTATGCTAAATTAAAGTACATTACTGAGGATTTTACAGACTTAGGTTTGCTCAAATTGGGGTTACACACATAAAGTTATATGTTCTACAAATTTTGAAGTGATTTTCCTAACCCTTATTTTATTCAAACTTCTCTGCAACATTTACTAAATTCCACCTAGAAAAGTGAGCACATACAATCTCAAATTAAAATTTATCCTACCACAAAGCTACTGTAATTTGAAACATTCAAAAAGGAGTTAAAATGACCAACTTATGCATTAAGAAATTTGAATCTACAAAGACTTAGAAAATGGAGCTCTCGGGAGGTCCAACAAACTAACGAAAAGGGAGTGTGAGGACCCGGTTATTGGAAATGTACTTAATTAAATTCATACAGATAACACAATTCTTAATTAAGGAACAGTCTGCCCTTTAATTAAAGATCATGCTAAAGGTATGAATTTAACAAGTAACAATTTCAATAAGCAGATTCGGATATATATGATTCACAATGGTTCCCGGGATCAACGACCATTGCATATATATCCTTCATCAACATTGCATCAAACACATACAAGTCATACATTGATATAATTAAACATAGGTTTACATCATTACATTAGCACTAAAGTATTACGTGACTTGATCACGTTAACAATATCTGTGGAAGCAAAATAAACGGAAAATGTCCACCACTGGCCCCATCCACCCGCAGGCAATTGCGTGGAGGAAAGAAGTAGCGTTACTCGTTAGCGTCACCCTGATCGGCGCTAACGGGTACTTCATAAAGGAAACCATCCTCACCTGCAACAATAGGTGGTAGCACCTTGAGTACGGAAGGTACTCAGCAAGTCTTACTCAAACTAATAAAACAAAGTGGTAATTAGAGCCTAACCAAAGGAGTAGAGTTTTTACATGCATAAGGGTACAACAGGAAGGTATAAAGGTTCAAATTTGCATAAAGCGATACATCTTAACTTACACAGACTAAGTTTTGATAAAGCAATTTATTAAATCAAAGTTTGCTTAAAACAGTAAATAAATGACATAAAAATAAATGATGCGATGCATGATTCCCTCATGCAATCCGAGAATAAACAGAACAGATTTTTGAAAATCAAACTTCTATCTGAGATGACATCAATTCAAGTTATCGTCCATGACCGTGGACACGGCTATTGAACAGATTTATACCTGCGGGGTGTACATCTTTACCCACATGACTTAGCTAGCCCGTTGCCTTGGATGCCTCCGAATGATGACATACTTCCTTTGGTATGCCGGCCAGGAAACTAAGATTTGGTATTTTCAACAAGCTAACACTATTGAGTTGGACCCCATGTGTGAGTGATCCCATAAACAACGACGGATAGCATCTATTTAACAGGGCACACATGTTGTGTCGATGTAATGCCGATCCAAACAATTAAATGCGAACTGGGCTCACTACCCATATTAGAATGCAATCGGCACCATTAAGGTATCGTATATGCTACGGAGCACATATACGCCCTCACCCTTCTAAGAACATCGTCACGACATACAAGCTCACATGGCATACGCGTCATAAGACCAAAGCATCTATGCCATACAAGGTCAATACACATGT
This sequence comes from Ampelocalamus luodianensis, assembly GCA_036346255.1. Lineage (NCBI taxonomy): Eukaryota > Viridiplantae > Streptophyta > Magnoliopsida > Poales > Poaceae > Ampelocalamus > Ampelocalamus luodianensis. The sequence continues at coordinate 9,272,839 of CM070627.1, read as the reverse complement.
TCTTACTCTCCTGCTTCAACCCAATAGTCCTAGCATTTTACTTAACCAAGCAGCGCCCATACACTGCATGTGGAAATGCGTGGGGACTTGAGCCGAATAGTCGAGTTCGGTCCTTAATTAACCGGACAAGTCCACCACAAAACCCAATCTCGTGCACAAAAGCACCATCACTAGCTTCCTCTTGTCCAGATCAATTTGAATTTCAAATACAAGACTGATTTAAAGAAACTGGACAAAGAGTTTAAAATGACAACAGTTCAGTTGTGATTCCCATGTTTGACAAGATATGCTTGTCAAACTCTAAAATCTCTAGACTGCATGTCTAAGCCAAATCTGAAAATAGACCATATAGTATACAATACTACACTAGAGTTGAGTGTATGGTCATAATTAAGGTAATCCACTATGTCAGGTTATAGCTAACTATTACAAGTCACATTTTGTATTTTCAGAAAAATAGCATGCACAGATATCACTGAAATTGGTAAAAGCTATTGTACAAAATCTGGGTTCAATATGGTGCAAAGAGGATGCTTGCCTTGGTAGTAATAGACTTCTGTTGCAGGCTCAGATTGTTCAGAAGTGTATTCAAAAGCTTCAGTAGAACCGGGTTCTAAAAGAAGCAATAAAATCCAATAAATACCAAAACTGACAATAAGTCCAACATAGAAGAAATATGCATGATCAATCTAGAAATGCATGATTACAGCATGCTTAAGTCATAACTACCCATAATAATGATAATAACCCATTATATAGCTCACTGTTTTCAAAAGACAGAAATTAGATTTTAGTGCAAAGTTCCAGTTTTCAGATTTGAAAAGAGCTGAAAACAGGACAGAGTGCAATTTTCGGAAATAGAAGTATAGATCATGCAAAAGTTCATAAATGAAACTTAGCATGATCTTTTAGGTGAATTAATATCCCAAACCAACCTTAGTCTAACCTAACTAGTTAGATTACAAAAGCTAAAGCAAAAACCTATTTTGTCGGTTGAGTAGACAAGAGAAACAGAGAGAGATTTGACTAGAAGTTAAAATAGATGATGACAAGAATGGAAAGATTAACTTGTCATCTTGCTAGGGTTTGGTCAAAACCTAAATAAGATGGTAAGTTGTGGAAGACCCTAAGTCTTGAAAATGACAGGAAAAACCGAAAAGGCATAATATCAACTTTTGGTTTAAAGTCGATTGAAACTCTTGGTGCTTAAGAGAATGATTAACATCAGCTCCTAAGGTTCCTAGGATGCTCAAGATGTCAAAGCTAGGTTTTATCTTACTGGAGGAAGGAAAACACCCAAGTTTCAAATGCGGATGTCGATCAACAGAGAGATGGGCGATGGTTCAACCTACAAAGGATGTCAAATCTTTATTGTAAGGTGGAACCGATTGCTTAAAGTGGATAAGCAATGAACAAGAAGCAAGAAACTCCAGCGGTTAACAAGAAAGGATGAGCTTGGTGGTCAACAATGGCTGCGACTCACAAAAGCTAGGGTTTATATATGTGGGAGTTTAGCTACAGGGGCAAGAAGGAAAGATCTAGAGTTGATGAGGTGTCCATTTAGGGCTAATTATCCCAAAATTAGTTGCAAAAACTTTGGGATAATCCTCTCCTTGATTTCAGAGAGAAGTCTGCGAGAGAGAGGGAAGGAGATAAGAGCCAAGCGACAAGTGGGCCCCATTGTCATCCTCGACGCGCGCACTCGAAAGGCTCAAACAAATGTCGTAGTCAGATTGGAAATGGTAATTTGTGATAAATAGGAGATTAAATGATTTGAATCGGTATCATTTAATATGGACCGCACGATCTAGATCGGAGGATCGAGATCTAATTGAAATCCGAAGGATGCGAACTCCACTTTCAAAGATAGCGTTGGATCAAGATCAACGATCAATTAAAAGACATACCGTCACTCCTTTTAGATGCGGTGGCTCGATGCGGTTGGATGTAATTTCTACGGTCGGGATGTAAAGGAACGGATGGTCGATTGCATACACCCATGTGGTCCATACGATTGAAATCCAAAGATCCACCGATTTTGGGCTTTAAAAGGCCCACGGTCTAAATGGAGTCGCGTAGGATTGAAATCAAAGGCCCACATTGGCGCCTTTGATTTCAAATAGAAATAAGCGATACCGCTAGATCAAGGATGGGCGGCCACGATTGTGCGGGGATCGGAGTCGTCGAATGCATACACTAGTCGGGCCATCGATGAAGATCCAACGGCCCGAGGATTGCGGGCTTTATAACACGCGGGAAAAAGGGAAAAGCGTAGGATTTGAATCTAACGGTGAGATAAAAGCGCCTTTAGGTTTAAAGCGAAAGAGTGCGTTGTTGGATCAATAACGAGCGGTGGAGATCAAACATGGATCGGAGTTGTCAGGTTGCACACAACGATCACGCTCGTTGGATTAAGATCAACGGCGAGAGATTTAAGTGGACACGTGGGCGGCTCGCGGTGTTATTGTTTCGCCGTTCGATGGAAGATCGGCGGCTCATGTCGATCGTGGAGTTGGGCTCGCGCTCGAGCGTGACCGAGCGAACCAAGTCGCCTTTGGGTTGGACCGAGACACATGAGGCTGGGTCGCTCTGATGCAAAGGTCGGGTTTGGACCGGTTTGGTTGACCAAACCTTATTCATATATTTAAAAGGTTTGATTGGGACTTTAAAAATAGCAAATAAATTTATGAAATCATGAAATTTTCTTGTAAGCTACTAGGATGATATATTTCCCGGATAAACTTCATAAACTTCATTTTCACTTTATAAAATACATAAATATTGATTTGGGCGAAAATATTTATTTAAAGACCATAAATTTTCTTTAAGTCCAAATAATTTCTAAAATGCAACAAAAATATTTTTAGCCAAGATAATTTATCTAGGCTTTAATAAAAATACTTCCAGTCATAATACAAGTGTTACCTTGTATTCCTTTAAATATTCTAAGTAGGTTTTGGACTTTGGCAAAAGGAAGGTTTTATTTGGTAGCACAACTCCCAAGCGAGATTAAAACGATGTGATATGAGCAGTAGTATATTACTGTTCATAATACAGATTATTACTGTTGATAAGATTGGGGCTGTTACAAACCTACCCCCCTTAAGAAAAATCTCGTCCCCGAGATTTGGAACAAGTTGGAGATCAAGAAGAAGTGAAATGGAAATAAATTATGAGGAAACTCAACATCTGTTGTTTTGGTTTCCTTCAAAGATAACAAAGAAGATTTTTACATAACAACATAGTGTTATTATTACATCTTTGTTTACATAGCTTTGTTTAAACTTTCCTTTCTTGATTCAAAGAAAAGTTCTAAACAACAAAAAGATGGGGGTGCTCAATCTGCATCAGATCTTCGCGCTCCCAAGTGGCTTCATCCTCGGAATGATTAGCCCATTGAATTTTTAAGAACCTGACAGTACGATTTCTTGTCCTGCGCTCCATTGTGTCGAGGATACGTACTGGTTGCTCTTGATATGAAAGATCAGGTTGGAGATTAAGATGCTCATAAGCAGTTGCTTCAATAGGAACACGAAGGCACTTCTTTAATTGAGACACATGAAAAGTATCATGTATGCTGTGAGAGTGATTGAGTAATTCCAATTGGTAGCTCTGACTCCTCGCTTGGCAATGATTCGGAAGGGTCGATATAGCGAGTCACGAGCTTTCCTTTTACAAAACGATGAGTACCCTTCATGGGTGACACTTTAAGATAGACATGGTCATCCACCTCAAAGCTCAATTCACGGCGGCGATGATCGGCATAGCTCTTGGCGAGGCATGCGGTTTTGGACAATCTCGAATCAGTGAACTTGCTCTTACGCTTCCCTTACCAAGTGCGGGCCATAGAATGATCTTTCGCGGACTCGGACCAATTCAATGGAGTCCTACAAGCTCTCCCATACAAGGCTTCAAAAGGTGACATTTGAATACTTGCTTGGTAGCTATTATTGTAGGAAAATTCCACATATGGTAAAGATTTCTCCCAGTCTTTGCTATAGGATAGCACATAGGCTCGAAGAAGATCTTCCATTACTTGGTTCACTCTTTCAGTTTGACCACTAGTTTGAGGATGATAGCGATCTTGAAGAGAGTTCAGTCCCCATAGCCTGATGAAGGCTATTCCAAAAATGGGAAGTGAATTGAGGACCACGGTCAGAAACAATAACCTTAGGAACACCATGAAGACAAACAATTCTAGCAATATAAAGCTCTGCCAATTGCTTGCCATTGAAATCGGTTCTGACCGGAATAAAATGAGCCACTTTGGTTAAACGATCAATGATCACCCAAATGGCATCAGATCCTTGGAAGTCTTGGGAAGACCGATGCGAAATCCATACCGATCTCTTCCCACTTCCATTGTGGAATAGGCAAAGGTGAAGGGTACCGGTGGCCGGATGTTCGACTTTAACCCTTTGGCAAATATCACATTCGACAACATCTTGAGCAATTTGCCTCTTCATTTGGCTCCACCAAAATACTTTCTTCAAATCTGGTACATCTTGGTACTTCCGGGATGCAAAGAAAACTTGGAATTATGAGCTTCTCGAGAATTAGACTCTTCAATTCGAATCGTGAGTACTACCAAGCGATTGCGATATCGAATCGCATCGCGATCATCTTGAAAACTTCGTTGGCTTTACACTTTCATGTTTTCTTGATCTCGGCTACCTCGGCATCGATTTTGGGCCTCGAGTCTGAGATTCTAAGGTAGGCTCCACTTGTAATCTGTGAAACTCGCTCCCACCAATTCAAGACTTAGCGTAGAAAATCGACACACGGTCTTTCTCGGGAAGAGAAGATATGCGATTGCATTGTGACTTTACGCTTAAAGCGTCTGCCACAACATTGGCTTTACGGGATGATAATGAATACCCATGTCGTAGTCCTTGATCAGTTCAAGCCATCTTCTTTGTCTCATATTCAAATCAGTTGAGTGAATATGTACTTTGAAACTTTATGATCGGTGTAGATCTCACAACGATTACCTAGAAGGTAATGTCGCCAAATCTTCAATGCATGGACTACGTGACCAATTCTAAATCATGAGTAGGATAATTAACTTCATGAGGCGCAGCTGCCGAGATGCATATGCCACAACTCGGCCTTCTTGCATAAGCACACAACCAAGTCCATGGCGAGATGCATCGCAATAAATATCAAAGCTCTTACGAATATCAGGAAGAGTAAGCTGGAGCTTTAGTCAAGAGAGCTCTCAAAGCGAAAACTCTCCTCACATTTAGGCGACCATTCAAATTTCTTCTCTTTACGCAAAGTGAGTCAAAGGTCGAGCAATTTTGGAGAAATTTTCAATGAACCTCTGGTAGTAACCATAAGTCCAAGAAAACTTGGATCTCGGGGACACTCTTGGGAGGCTTCAATTTAGTACATCTTGTACCTTGCTTGGATCAACCGCAATACCTCCTTGAGATAACACATGTCCCAAAAATGCGACTTCTACGAGCGTAGCACACTTGCTAAACTTAGCATACGATCGATGCCGACGAAGTGTTTCGGCACAAGCCTCAAATGTTGTTCATGTTCCTTATCGGACTTGGAATAAATAAGAATGTCGTCTATGAACACGACAACAAACTTATCAAGAAATCCATGAACACGAATTCATAAGGTTCATGAAATATCTTTGGAGCATTGGTTAGACCAAAGGACATAACAGTGTACTCGTACAAACCATAACGAGTAGAAAAAGCTGTTTTAGGAATGTCCTCGGTTCTAACCTTGATTTGATGATAGCCCGATCGCAAATCAATCTTTGAAAAGACTCGGGCACCAACCAAGCGATCAAAAGATCATCAATTCGAGGCAAAGGGTACTTATTCTTGATAGTGACCTCATTTAACGGACGGTAGTCCACACATCCATAAAGTATTGTCTTTCTTTTTGACAAAGATTGCGGGCATCCCCAAGGTGAGGAGCTCGGCGAATAAATCCTTTGTCAAGCAATTCTCAGAGTTGCTTCTTTAATTCAACCAACTCGTTGTGAGGCATTCGATAAGGACTCACGGATATGGGAGCGATTCGAGAACGAGTTCAATAACAAATTCCACTTCCGATCGGTGGCAAGCGGGAAGGTCTTGAGAAAGACATCAATATACTCACAAACAATTGATGCGACTCCAAAGAGGAGTAGTATCAACTTAGTGGCGCAAAGTGAGAACCAACATCTGGGTGAAAAGCAGTGAAGTGCGCTTTCATTAGTTAGAAAATGGACTTGTGAGCACAATTAATTTGCCCAAAGTGCTTGGATAACCAATCCATTCCCAAGATAACATCCAACCCTTTTGAATCTATCACAATCAAATCAGCCCAAAAGTCTACACCCTCAATATTTATATTGACATTACAATGAACTTGACTAGTCATAAAGGTGATCGGTGAATGGATGATATGAGGTGGATGAAGATGATGCACAATTAAATGATGTTGAGTAGCAAACGCCTACTAACAAATGAATGGGATGCTCGAGAATCAAATAAAGCGATGTAATCGCAATTAACTAGGAGCATACCAGAACAACCGGGAGTGGCGGTGCTTCCTCGGCGATGTCTGGTTCACCGCCTCGAACGGAGCAGTCGGAGCTTGACCACGATCGGTGAAGGTGGTGCGGGGCCAGAGTAGGCGGGAAGGAAAATAGGTGGTATCCCCGAGCCACGGCATAACAACGATTAGCAAAATGCCTGGGCGCCCACAATGGTAACATATAACCCCGGCACGACAGTCACAACACCGGTGGCGGTTTCCACTAGGCCTTGGTTGATTAGTGGAAGAAGAGGCGAGGGCAAACACCGCGAGCACAGGTACAAATGGGTGGTGCTCGCGGTGGTGCAGATACCCACATGCGAGGCCTTGGTGAGCTGCCTCGAGAATAAGCGAGAAGTCGGCGTAAACTGCGTGACTCATCAATGCCTTGCTCTTGCTTTCGGCCACAATGGCTTTGTTGACCAAATGAGAGAAATTCGGAAGTCAAGCAAAGCTACGACCATCTGCAGTTCTTGAATAGCCCATTCAAGAACCGGTTTCGACGGCGAAGGTCGGTCGAAACATCATCGAGCATATCGGCTAGAAAGTTGAATTCATGCAGATACTCGATCCACGGACTTTCGCCCTTGTTTGAGGCGAAATTCTTGTTGCTTAATCATCATGACCCCTCGGGAATATGAGCTTCGCGAAAAGCCTCCACGAACTCCTCCCAAATAGGGACATGTCCAGCAGGCTGAAGGGCAAGGAGATTATCCCACCATATGCTAGCTGGTCCATCCAACTGATAACTGGCAAGAAGGACCTTCTCCCTCTCGGAACATTGAGCAATTAGTAGCTTCTTTTCAATGGTCCGAAGCCAATCCTCAGCTTCCATGGGATCCTGAGAGCTAGAGAACACCGGCGGGTTAGTCCGCTGAAAGTCAGCGAGACTACCCTGCACATGGTGGCCTCCTGCTCTGACAGCTGGTGCAACAGGAGAAGAAGTGTTGCGCGCAATCTGCTCCAAGATCGCGTCGGTCCATTCGATTGCGCTCAATTTGCATGAGCACATCAGCCATCGAAGGTGGTGGGGGAAGCTCCTCTTCCTGGGGACCACCTTGCGGACCCTGAGAACCGGAAGGCTCGGTCGGCCCTCCACGAGAATGAGGTGTGGAGTCGACATACCCTTCCCTTGTTGCGCTTGCGCGCGAGTAGTAGGTCTGTCATCTGTTACCACACCTTGGTTAACAACACAACAAGGATATACTCGGCAAACACAAACAAGGTTGCAATTAGAAAAGAAACAAATCTTTGTACATATAATGCATCATGTTATGCTATGCATTTAAGTTAACATCAAACCAAAAACTTCATATATATACAACAAAATTTGGTTCAGTCTTACATTATAGTCGGCCATAATGTCGATTACAAACCAAAGTTAAACTTACATACTTTGTACAAAATACTCACGCCCTTTACATACAATTTATTTGAGGGCAACTACTAAACCGAAAGACACTCGTGCGAGGTTCATCGTCGAGTGCTAGCGTAAAGATCGGTTAAAGTTCACGGAACTCATTCAAAAGATGAGCTCGGGGAACCGGTATCAACAGGATCAACGGACTAATGAGGCGCCTCGGGGACCCTAGCGATGGTGATGACCTCCGGAGAGGCGATCCGCGGTGCGAGAAAACTGCGATCATCGGGCTTGGCGCACTTGTCCATAAACAGTACACACCCGGTCGCCGGAAGTCGGTAAAGAGGTGGTGCGGCGGCGGGAGAGGTCTCGTTGTCACCATAAAGCACGTTGCGAGGAGCGGTTCATGTTGACTCAAGAAGCGGTACTCTGGGCCTCATTAAGCGTCTGCCGAGTTTCCCACAACTCCTCACAATCAACGATGGATTTGGTCCATGATACGGACCATCCTCGCTAAGCTATCGCACTGAGGTCTTCACCAAAGCGTATCTCGTGAATGTGCTCACTTGGAGTAGGACCTTGATTCGGGAAGTGGTCATAGGGTGGTTGAGACAATTCCGTCAAATCATGACGAAGAAGGCTCATCATCCTACTCGCGACTTCTGAGCGCCATAGCCTCGAGAGGTGGCAAGAGCTTGGACCGATGAGGAACAACGCCGACTACATGCCTAGCGATGATGTTGATGAAGCGCGGTACTCCTCCATCCACTGGTCCTCGATCTCGTCGATAAATGGCGTACTCGGTGGTAGGTGAAATTGGGCGCCACATCATGTCCCGAGTAATCTTTGGAACCCATCAACATCTTCACTCGAGTCTCCTTGACCAAGTACCAACCACTCATCTATAGACAAAAAGACAAGATAAGGAACAATTCACTTTTAAATGAACCAACAGAAAGTTGGGTAAGAAGTGACATTAAGGAAGATAAGGAATAAAAGATGTCATGCCTCATATTTCGAAAATACCTTACTGTTTGAAAATAATTTTATCAGAAGACTCTCTAATACTTCGGCCATGCTACTTCTAACCTACAGGCAATGTATGCTCTGATACCAACGCTGTGAGGACCCCCGGTTATTGGAAATGTACTTAATTAAATTCATACAGTAACACAATTCTTAATTAAGGAACAGTGCTGCCCTTTAATTAAAGATCATGCTAAAGGTATGAATTTAACAAGTAACAATTTCAATAAACAGGATTCCCGGATATATATGATTCACAATGGTTCCCAGGATCAACGACCATTGCATATATATCCTTCATCAACATTGCATCAAACACATACAAGTCATACATTGATATAATTAAACATAGGTTTACATCATTCTGTTAGCACTAAAGTATTACGTGACTTGATCACGTTAACAATATCTGTGGAAGCAAAATAAGCGGAAAATGTCCACCATGGCCCCATCCACGCGAGCAATTGCGTGGAGGAAAGAAGTAGCGTTACTCGTTAGCGTCACCACGATCGGCGCTAACGGTACTTCATAAAAAACCATCCTCACTGCAACAATAGGTGGTAGCACCTTGAGTGCGGAAGGTACTCGGCAAGTCTTACTCAAACTAATAAAACAAAGTGGTAATTAGAGCCTAACCAAAGGAGTAGAGTTTTTACATGCATAAATTACAACGAGGAAGGTATAAAGGTTCAAATTTGCATAAGCGATACATCTTAACTTACAGACTAAGTTTTGATAAAGCAATTTATTAAATCAAAGTTTGCTTAAAACATGAAATAAATGACATAAAAGTAAGCGATGCGATGCATGATTCCCTCATGCAATCGAGAATAAACGAACCAGATTTTGAAAATCAAACTTCTATCTGATGACATCAATTCAAGTTATCGTCCATGACCGTGACACGGCTATTGAACAGTTTATACCTGCGGGTGTACATCTTTACCCACATGACTTAGCTAGCCCGTTGCCTTGGATGCCTCAGAATGATGACATACTTCCTTTGGTATGCCGGCCAGGAAACTAAGATTTGGTATTTTCAACAAGCTAACACTATTGAGTTGGACCCCATGTGTGGTGATCCCACTTAAACAACGACGGATAGCATCTATTTAACAGGGCACACATGTTGTGTCGATGTGCGATCCAAACAATTAAATGCGAACTGGGCTCACTACCCATATTAGAATGCAATCGGCACCATTAAGGTATCGTATATGCTACGGAGCACATATACGCCTCACCCTTCTAAGAACATCGATCTTGACATACAAGCTCACATGGCATACATGCATCATAAGACCAAAGCATCTATGCCATACAAGGTCAATACACATGTTCTTACTCTCACGCTTCAACCCAATAGTCCTAGCATTTTACTTAACCAAGCAGCGCCCATACACTGCATGTGGAAATGCGTGGGGACTTGAACCGAATAGTCGAGTTCGGTCCTTAATTAACCGGACAAGTCCACCACAAAACCCAATCTCGTGCACAAAAGCACCATCACTAGCTTCCTCTTGTCGGATCAATTTGAATTTCAAATACAAGACTGATTTAAAGAAAGCTGGACAAAGAGTTTAAAATGACAACAGATTCGATTGTGATTCCCATGTTTGACAAGATATGCTTGTCAAACTCTAAAATCTCTAGGCATGTCTAAGCCAAATCTGAAAATAGACCATATAGTATACAATACTACACTAGAGTTGAGTGTATGGTCATAATTAAGGTAATCCACTATGTCGAGTTATAGCTAACTATTACAAGTCACATTTTGTATTTTGGAAAAATAGCATGCAGATATCAAAAATTGGTAAAAGCTATTGTACAAAATCAGGGTTCAATATGGTGCAAAGAGGATGCTTGCCTTGGTAGTAATAGACTTACATTGCGAGCTCAGTTGTTGAAGTGTATTCAAAAGCTTGAGAGAACCAGGGTTCTAAAAGAAGCAATAAAATCCAATAAATACCAAAGCCGACAATAAGTCCAACATAGAAGAAATATGCATGATCAATCTAGAAATGCATGATTACAGCATGCTTAAGTCATAACTACCCATAATAATGATAATAACCCATTATATAGCTCACTTGTTTTCAAAAGGCGAAATTAGATTTTAGTGCAAAGTTCGGTTTTGATTTGAAAAGAGTGAAAACAGACGAGTGCAATTTTGGAAATAGAAGTATAGATCATGCAAAAGTTCATAAATGAAACTTAGCATGATCTTTTAGAATAGTTAATATCCCAAACCAACCTTAGTCTAACCTAACTAGTTAGATTACAAAAGCTAAAGCAAAAACCTATTTTGTCGGTTGGTAGACAAGAGAAGAGAGAGAGATTTCGACTAGAAGTTAAAATAGATGATGACAAGAATGGAAAGATTAACTTGTCATCTTGCTAGGGTTTGGTCAAAACCTAAATAAGATGGTAAGTTGACAGGAAGACCCTAAGTCTTGAAAATGACAGGAAAAACCGAAAAGGCATAATATCAACTTTTGGTTTAAAGTCGATTGAAGCTCTTGGTGCTTAAGAGAATGATTAACATCGCTCCTAAGGTTCCTAGGATGCTCAAGATGTCAAAGCTAGGGTTTTATCTTGCAGGAGGAAGGAAAACACCCAAGTTTCGAAATGCGGATGTCGATCAACAGAGAGATGGGCGATGGTTCAACCTACAAAGGATGTCAAATCTTTATTGTAAGGTGGAACCGATGCTTAAAGTGGATAAGCAATGAACAAGAAGCAAGAAACTCCACTGGTTAACAAGAAAGGATGAGCTTGATGGTCAACAATGGTGCATGACTCACAAAAGCTAGGGTTTATATATGTGGGAGTTTAGCTACGGGCAAGAAGGAAAGATCTAGAGTTGATGAGGTGTCCATTTAGGGCTAATTATCCCAAAATTAGTTGCAAAAACTTTGGGATAATCCTCTCCTTGATTTCAGAGAAGTGCTGTGCACTGAGAGAGAGGAAGGAGATAAGAGCCAAGCGACAAGTGGGCCCCATTGTCATCCTCGACCGCGCACCTCGGAAAGGCTCAAACAAATGTCGGCCGTCCGATTGGAAATGGCGTTTGTGATAAATAGGAGATTAAATGATTTGAATCGGTATCATTTAATATGGACCGCACGATCTAGATCGGAGGATCGAGATCTAATTGAAATCCGAAGAATGCGAACTCCACTTTCAAAGATAGAGCGTTGGATCAAGATCCAACGATCAATTAAAAGACATACCGTCACTCCTTTTAGATGCGGTGGCTCGATGCGGTTGGATGTAATTTCTACGGTCGGGATGTAAAGGAACCGGATGGTCGATTGCATACACCCATGTGGTCATACGATTGAAATCCAAAGATCCACCGATTTTGGGCTTTAAAAGGCCCACGGTCTAAATGGAGTGCCGTAGGATTGAAATCAAAGGCCCACATTGTGGCGCCTTTGATTTCAAATAGAAATAAGCGATACCGCTAGATCAAGGATGGGCGGCCACGATTGTGCGGGGATCGAGTCGTCGAATGCATACACTAGTGCGGGCCATCGATGAAGATCCAACGGCCCGAGGATTGCGGGCTTTATAACACGCGGGAAAAGGGAAAAGCGTAGGATTTGAATCTAACGGTGAGATAAAAGCGCCTTTAGGTTTAAAACGAAAAGGAGTGCGCTGTTGGATCAATAACGAGCGGTGGAGATCAAACATGGATCGGAGTTGTCGGATTGCACACAACGATCACGCTCGTTGGATTAAGATCAACGGCGAGATTTAAGTGGACACGTGGACGGCTCGCGGGTGTTATTGTTCGCGGATTCGATGGAAGATCGACGGCTCATGTCGATCGTGGAGTTGGGCTCGCTCGAGCGTGACCGAGCGAGACCAAGTCGCCTTTGGGTTGGACCGAGACACATGAGGTGGGTCGCTCTGATGCAAAGGTCGGGTTTGGACCGGTTTGGTTGACCAAACCTTATTCATATATTTAAAAGGTTTGGTGGGACTTTAAAAATAGCAAATAAATTTATGAAATCATGAAATTTTCTACGTAAGCTACTAGGATGATATATTTCCCGGATAAACTTCATAAACTTCATTTTCACTTTATAAAATACATAAATATTGATTTCAGGCCGAAAATATTTATTTAAAGACCATAAATTTTCTTTAAGTCCAAATAATTTCTAAAAATGCAACAAAAATATTTTTAGCCAAGATAATTTATCTAGGCTTTAATAAAAATACTTCCAGTCATAATACAAGTGTTACCTTGTATTCCTTTAAATATTCTAAGTAGGTTTTGGACTTTGGCAAAAGGAAGGTTTTATTTGGTAACAGACAACTCCCAAGCGAGATTAAAACAGTAATGATATGAGCAGTAGTATATTCTGTTCATAATCTGATTATTATTGCTGTTGATAAGATTGGGGCATTACGGGAGGTCGTGGCGTTGAGATGAGATCAACGGCTACGACGGATAAGCGCCTGGCCGCGAAGGAGCTCCTCGCGCGCTGGGAGGTCGTGGCCGTCGGATCAAGATCTGGCGGTCCCGAGCACTAAGGAGGTCCTAAAACTCCAATCCAGCGGAGGAGTGCGGGCGGTCGGGATTTCTCGGGAGGTCCCGACGGTCTAGATCTCGGGAGAGGTCCTCGGCTTAAGACCACCGAGGAGGTCCCGACGGCTAAGATCTCCCAAGGGAGGTCTTAGCGGTCACGATCAGCGAAGGAGGTGCGAGCGGTAGATCTAAGGAAGGGAGGTCGGGCGGTCAAGATCTCTGGGAGGTCTTGAGCGATCCAGTTTAATCGAGGAGGTTCGTCGACGGGGTTTTTAGCGGGAGGAGGTGCGGGCGGCTCGGATGGATGCAGGGAGGTCTGAGCAGTCGGATCGGCGGAGGGAGGTCTAAGCGATAAGGTTTTATAGAGAGAGTGCGGGCGACTACGATCTCCACGGGAGGTCTTCAACGACTAGGATTAAAACTAGGGGAGGTCTGCGGCTAAAGACCTTCTGAGAGGAGGATCGGCGGCTAAGAGCTAATCAGTGGTCTTTCACGGTCAAGATTAACTCTAGGAGGTCAGGAGACTTAAGGTTTTGCGAGAAAGGTTCTCCGCACAAATCTAACTCGGGTGCTCTTAGCGGTGGGATCAAGCGATGGGGAGGTCACGAGACTAGAGTTTTCCAGAAATGAATCTAAGGTCGAGATCTAATCCGGGAGGTCATTGGCGGCCAAGAACAACTCGAGGAGGTCAGAGGACTTGTCAAAAATCCGACAAAGTCTGAGCAGGCATTGAGCTCGCGACGCGTCGCCGACGACCAAAACCATGGCGGCGCTAACTAACTACGCCAAAATGTTCGCAATACTATTGCGAACCTAATCTGAACACCCTCGGCGGCGGAGCGAGCCTAGAACGCCGGCCGTGGAGGAGGCGGAGGGCGAGTTTCGGCAAAAAGCGAGAGCGGCGAAAACAATCGCCACGAGCTAAATTAGCTAGACCTTAAGCTCTAAGGGACAATGCGAACTTACAGAGTGCGAGAGAGGATCGAGGAAGCGGAGGAGACCAGGCGGAGCGGTTCACGGAGCTAGAGAGGATGGCGGCGACAAGGTGCTCGAGTCAGCGGTAAAAGAAAGGTTAGGATAGCTGCGATGACCATAGGGTGGTCAAGGAGCAAGGAATGGCACGAGGGACACTCACGGAGTTGGGAGCAGCGTGGTTCCACCTCGGACGCGAAATCAGAAATCCAACTCCAGTGCTCACAGGGAGGCAAACCAAAAATGGGATTAGGGCACAACTTGCGGCGACTAGAGGTGCTCGGAGGGAGTAAATATTAGGGCAAGAGATCCACCGAGACAATGCCGTAGTGAAGAGCTCAGGCTCGAAAATGGCGGGAGTGAGAGGCACTCGGTGGTTTTGCACACAACTAACAACGAGAGGAGGCTGGGGTGGTGGGGAGTGTGAAGGGGCTAGAGGAGGACCTCGGAGGTGCTCAAGTAGCGAGAAATCAGAGGCACGAGGCGGAGGCTTAATGGCGGCGGGACAAAGGTCTTGCCGCGCGAGAAAGCGAGGAGGCGGGTTAGCACTGTTCCTGACATGGGCAAAAGCGGGGCTCAGAGCCGTTGTCGGGCCCCACAAGTTGACCACACGCTGCCCTGCTCACCTGCACACGCTCACGCTCGCTGTACGGCGAGAAGAGGAAGAAGAAGAACAGCGGAGGAGCTCGGGGAGGTCGCGAGCCCTCCGATCAAAATCGGACGGTCCAGAGCACCCGAGACCGCCCCAGACTTAGGAACGATGGGGAGGTCGTGGACGTTGGATCTTAATCCAATGGCTAGAACGCACGCACCCAAAGTCACCTGTGGACCTGGCTCGACCGAGTCGGTGGTGAGCTTTGACTCGAGCCAGTGCAGTCCGCACCCGAGAGCGATGAACCCTAGGTTTTGGGGTTTAAAATTGAACTGAGACTTAGGGAATTTATTTGAGGTAGCAATACAACTCCAAAAATTCTGAAATTTTTACAGGAGCTTGCTGACTTAGATGTCAACCTTGTGTAAAATTTTCAGAGGTTTTTATGCAGTGCATTTTTCTCCAAAAATTAAGCAAGGTGCTGGACCAAGGTATGACCAGGGTTTAAATTGGTTTGACTTGCCTCCAAAAATATTCAAATAATTTCTAAAAATTGTGAAATTTTTCAGAGGGGCTACACATCAACCCAAGAATTTAGGAAAATTATTTCCAGGAGATTATCACAAGATGGAACAAGAATGTCTAAGAAGAATAAGATGTGGCCAAAACGACCTGTGACTTTTGTATTCCCATAACTTCTTTACAACAAATACCAGCCATACAGGAAATACAAGATGTAAGAAAAGTTTTTAATTTGCCCTCATTTTCTTACCTTTGAAACACAAGTCTAAAACTTGGGATGTTACACTAACCACACTAGAGGGATATGGGACCTCTCTTGACTTAGTACTTTGGCGTGTGTTGGCTCCGAGTCGCAAGATGGTGTGTGTGTGTGTGTGTGTGTTGTGTTCCGGTAAAATCAAGTGGTGTTTAAGTGTTGGGTGCACGAGAGTGGAATCCTTTCTAGGTTCTCAACACCGAGGGGCATTGTAGTTGTCCAGGTTGCTTTACCCTCTATGGGTAGTTGACTCCTGACTTTACAATGACTCCGATGCAACGTATGAGTTTCTATCCATACGAGCGACTCGTGGTTAATACATAATATTGGAAAACGTCTCGTAAGACTTAGCCATGCCGGCATACCTTTGGAAGTGTGCTTAATCTTGTTGCAAAAAGGCGGTCTGAAGTGTAGGTACATTGGTACACCCCTACAGGGTTAAATCTATTCGAATAGTCTCATCCTAGGTTATGGACACGCTTGGTTATTTCTCACAAGAATTAGACTATAACCATTTCACTAAAACTTTACTTGGGTGCTACGAATTGGGAATTCGTGCTATGTTGTGGTGGCTATTGAGTTAGTCATCTTTAAGTGGTTATTTATGTTACTTATTGTTGTCTCGCTGTTATTTCAACAATTAAAAACAGATTTGACAAATTACCTTCAATCTATTACATTATTGCAAATGAAAATTGCTTTATGCGTCCAACAAATCATATGACCATCTCCTTTGTTTCAGCTCACATGTAGCTAAGTATAGGCTTGTTACTCGTAAGTCTTGTGAGTACATTTTGTACTCATTTGCATTACTTAATTGTTGCAGAGGAGGAAGTTGACCCCCAAGGGGTTAGCTTTTGTGAGTTTTGCTGCGGTGTGGACGACTAGCTTGGCGGCCCGGTCGGTTGCCTTGTGGGTTATTGGCTAACCGGTTGGTTTTTGTTATCGTCATCTTATGGCACTTTTGCTTCTGCTGTTTTTTTGTTATTTTGATGTCATTTGGTCGGCCGACTCTTGTGTAATAACTCTATACTATGTATGTCTTTTGCTAGACTTGGTATTGTAAGTTATATGAAAATGATGCATGATTTTGTAAAGATGTATGTGTGCTGCAATTCTGGGAAGTATATGTCCATCAAGGCTTAGGATATTTAATTGGTAATACTAGAACCATTTGGAGGTTAAATATTACGAGTTAAATACCCTGGATCCTCACAAAGGAGCTCCGACGACGATAACCAACGCCGGCGCTGAGGAAGATGATGCAGAGAGGATGACCTGAGCAAAACGAAAGGCACCGGGCGGTGAGGACAGCTTTGCAAAGGCCCAGAGGTGGTCCACGAGCAAAAAATTGAAGTGAGGAGGTCCTTACCGAAGATGGGGACAAAAGCGAAGAACGCGGCCGAAGGAGACCCAAAACCCAATTCAAGCGATTCATGTGAAGGCAAGCCAAATTGAGTCAGGGGATAAGACCACGGTGATGAGAGGGACCAGGCGATGCGAAAAGAAGAACGAGGGGACCACTAGAGCACTGTCGGCGATGAGCTTGCTTCACGACCAACAATGGCGGAAAAGGGGGCTCACTGGTTTGAGCTCAATTAACAGAGAAGGAGCAAGGTGGAGCTACGGTAGAAACTAAAAGAGGCAGAGGTGAAGCTTGGGGACTTTAAATAGCTAGAGAGCAACGGGAATGGCAAAGGCAAGCTCCATGGTGAGCTTGGTCCAAGCCTCTGCCATGGGCGAGTTGAGTGACGGGAGCAGGTAGAAGGAGGACTTTAGGGCAAAGTTACCGACACACATTTAATGCTCTGCGGCAAAGAGCTGTTGACGAGAACGAGCGGGAGGTGACAAGGCTCTGTGCCTCTCTCTGCCCACGCCATGGCGCTCGTGCGCGAGGAAGGAGATGACCAGGCTCAGGGCCCATCAGTCAATGAGAGAACCAAAGTGGTTCGGTCAAAAGAACAAAAAGGGTTAGGTTTAGACCACAAATCAAGCCAGGGGGTCTTGGCGGTTGGATTAGAAACGGAAGGTCACGAGTGAAAGTAACGTTCGGAGGTCCCGAATGTTCAAAGAGATCTGAGACACAGATCTAAACACGAACGGTTCACGATCACCTAGGTGTTACACACGCACGTACAAGGTTTAAAGTGCGCGGACCACAAGACAGTGGTGGTAGTCAAGGGTGGTCTTTGCAAAAGGTTAAGGGAGGTCCTAGCTAAAACCGAGAGGGTGGCCTTTGCAAACAGCCCAGGGTGGTCTTTGTAAAAACACAGAAGGTGGTCCAAACGAGGGGGAGGTCCGAGCGCTCCCGAAGATCTCAGCGGTAGATAGGAGATCCAACGGTTAAAGAGGAACGCGCCCAAAGGATCGAGCCTAAGTGCATTTAGTTGATTTGGTTCGACCATGAGTCTGAGTCTGACTCAGACCCAAACAGTAGAATTGATTTAGGGTTTTAGATTGAGCTGAAACTTTGAGGAATTTTTAAATAAAGCTATACAACTCCAAAAATTTCAAAATTTTTACAGGAGGTTCCCAACTCCAAGATTGGCCTTGTATAAAATTTTCAGAGGTTTTTATGCAGAGCATTTTTCCAAAAATTTCTTAAGGTACTGATCTATGGTTTGACCAGGAGTCAAACTGGTTTGACTAGCCTCTTAAAATATTCAAACAATTTCTAAAGCTTGTAAAATTTTCAAAGAAGTCACATAGCATCCCTAGAACCGAGGAAAATTATTTCCAGATGATGATCACAAGATTGTTCAGAAAAGTTTCAAAGGTTCAAGACTTAAGTTAAAAAAGTTTGTGATTTTGAATTCCCATAATTCTTTTACAAGAATTCTCAGGAAGTTCATATAACAGCAAAATACAAGAATTTTTTTAATTTCTACATATTTTCTTATATTTGAAACACAAGCCAAGAATTATGATGTTACACATACAGCATGAGCAGTGCCAAACCCTAGAGTGCCAGCCACCGTATGGGCCAAGTTAGCTAATTCATTACATAGCCTATAAGCTAATAATAGGTGACATAACGTCATAGCATGTAGATGTAGTATGACACAGTAAAGTAGAAGTAGCTCGGCTCGTAGGGTAGAAGTAGCTCGTCGAGTTCTCATCAGTTTGGAGCTTGAGACAAGGAGAATGGGCCAAGGGTTAGGGATTAAGCCCAAGACAAAATATGAGATTTATAATTAGTTTTTCTTTTTAGAAAATAGCAGAAAATACAAATAGCAATTAGAAAATAGCAAATGCACTCGGAAAAATTCTAGAAAATATATCCAAACACATAGAATCCAAATAAAATAATTTTGATAATAGGTGATGTTGACATTAATCATATTAAATTGTTTTTTATTCAGAAAATTCCAGATTAAGCTTTAACTTTAACAGAAAAATTCAAATGGTTATTTTTATTTTTAAAACTTCAAAAACAGATCAAATTTTGGGATGCTACACATTTGTTTTATAAAAATAAAAGATAATTTAAGTAAATTCTCGGCACCGCCTATGACCATGGGCACAGCTATCTAGATAGTTCTTACACTCAGTAGAGTTCGTATGCTTTACTCACAAGAGATAATCAATTTATAATATCTACACACTTCCATAGGTATGCGACTAAGATGATTATCATAAGGCTTTTACAATGCCTCACCAAAATGTAGCCCCACCCGCTAAGGTTTCCACCTCCCTGGACCGTGCCCCCCAAGAGGCCCCCTCTTGCGTCGTGTGATTCAGTGGCTCCCTTACCCTTATCCGCACCACACACCCACTAATGGCGAAGCCATGCTGAGACGAACAAATTAGTTAGCCATGTCGTACCCATTATAGACTTGTGGTTGAACTATTTTTACACGAGAAGGTCGTTACAAGAACATGGTCCTTTATTAACTCAGGCGGTACTTCTCCATAACCACTATCGTGCTCTCTACCAGCACCTATCACGCTTTCTAGTCGTCCGAGTTGAAATCTGTTTTTGGTTTTCCTTTTTGTTTTGAAATACTTTTCTAGTTCAACATACCAGCTAAGCTCCAATCTCGACCATGGTTATTAAGTCATTGATTAGTCGACAAGTCGGTGGCGAAGAAACGACTGGAGTTGGTGACTCGACTTGCGCCGGCAAGTCGGGCGACTGGTCGACTAGTCGTCGACTTGCCCGTCGACTAGTCGACCAGGCGGCGCCAAGTCAGGCGACTTGGGAGGAGGCGTGGGGCCCGTTGTCGAGCGGTGGAGTGTGGATAGAGATAGAGAATGGCGAGGAGTGAGGAGTTGTTGCTGTCAGCAGTCGGGTGGGCACCGAAGGAAGCTCACGCTCATGCGCAAGCCCCCCAGATCCAGTTGGCAGTCGCCGCCGCCCTCGGAGCCAGCTCCCACTGCGCCGCCAGCCTTCGTCGCAATCACCCTCGCTCTTCGTCGCAGCTCCCTTTGTCGTAGTCGGCAGCTCCCTCGCACCCTTCGTCGGTCATCGCTTTCGTCGCCCAGCCCAGGTATGCTCCTCTCTCAGGCTCTCAGCTCTCTGTTTCTCCTCCTCTCTGCTTCTCGATCGATTTGGTTTTGGGGACTGGGGATCGAAGGGAGGGGATTGGGGAGGAGGGATGGATGGATCTGGGCGGGGAGGAGGAATCGAAGGGGCGATGGAGCTGGGATTCGGGGCTCCGGGCTCTGGACCAAGGGAGGAGAGGAGGGATCGAAGGGAGGGGACTTGGGAGGAGGGAGCAATGGATTCAGTAGAGGTCGGGGCGGGAGGTGGGAGCGATGGACCGAGGGAGGGGAGGAGGGATCGAAGGGCGGCTAAGGTAGGGGATTGGGGTGGAGGTCGGGAGGAATCTAAGGATTTAGTGCATATGTTAACCTCTGAATAGTACATGTTGACTAGTCGGCGACTAATTGGCAAGTTGGTCACTACAAGAGTAGTGTCGACTTGTCGATTTAATAACCTTGATCTCGACTGCCCAAATCCAGTTTCAAGTTTTGAATGATGTCGGGGCAAATCATTGCCCATATGTCATTGTATCCAAGCAAGACTAAGCATAACACTTAGATACGGACTTATTAACTAGTCATGTATACCATTATTACTAGGGTGACAAAGGATAGTGTCTAATTTCAAGGATGGGAAGGTTATATTCAATTATCATTAAGGTGTTATCTATGAGCTAGGTCAACATAATTGAATAAATCATAGCAATGCAATTTCATAATTTAAAACAATATAATTGCATTTCAAAAGTTGGTTCAACATGATCAAAGTGTTGACTCGCTTTGCTCAATGTTCTGATAACTTGGTCTTGTTCTTATTCTGTCTCGAACTGCTAATCCGTCACGGCTTCAGATTCTAACTATACGGATTACGATCGAACCCAAGAATGTCTGAAAACAAACGAATGAACTCCAATAAATCCAAAGGCAAGTAAACAAAAAGGAAACACATAAAATGAAAGTCAATTAACCCAAGAGTGGTTGAAGCGGGAGATACTTTAAACGGAATTAAGCATACTTAACGGTACCTTGGAAGTTGGTAGTAGCCAAGATGAAACCAACTATACCCAAGTGGAGTTGATGAAGGAAATACTCCAAACAAAGTATATCCAAAGGTAGTTGATGAAGGAAATACTTCAGATGGAATGAATTATATCTAGGGATACTTAGAATGAAGGAAATACTTCAGACCAAAGTAGATAACCCAAGCCTTATTCATTGAGCCCAAGGGTGGTGGTTTGGAGTCCCCAGATGGGCCTAGGACTAGGAACTATCTGATCCGGAGTTAGGATGGGAGGGTCGGACTCTCGGAAAGTCCGTTGGTAAGGAAAGTTACGAATCCTATGGAAGGGAGAGAATATTCCTAGGGACATTCCGCATCGGTTACCTGGAGGGGAGAGATCACCTAGTTAGGTCAAATCCTCTGATCCACCTTCGGGTTACGAATTGTCCATCTACTAGGAACAGATGACAATGGATGACAGCTGAGGGTTATACAATGTTGTTTGGTGGTTGGACTACGATCATCCACTTGGGGACATCTCATTGCTACTCATACGCGACACCTAGCTGATCTAACGATTTATTTTGTTATTATTACATATTTCTCGAGGAAGTTCCATGATAGTCGGGTGAGACTTACGCATAAGTTTGGGGTTCGTATTGGGTAGATCTAAGTCTCACTGATACTTGGGGTCTAGTTCATTTAATGATTTCTTTTATTATTTTATATTTATCAAGGAAATTCTATAAGCTTTAGCTGAAACTTCTAAGCATTGACTAGACATCAGTCTTACATCTTTAGTGGTGTCTACGGGTTTGGGTTTTCTCTTTGAATGATTTTTACTTAGTCTCATTACTTGTGTGACTTGGCATACACTAAAGTAAACCTATCACACTAGCTTGATCCTTAGCTCCAGTACCTGCTCAAGACTACTAGTTAAGTAGATAACTATGGTACAAGATCTAGGGGCTCTTACCTACTAGGCCTTGTTTTGCGATCAACCCTTATCATTTTGATTATTATTACTAGCTTGAAGCTAGGTCACAACTACTGCTAACCTTCATGACTAATAGTACTAGTAGTGTTATATACTATGAAGTTTATATTTTAGCTTCTAGTTCTAGGAAAAACCTAGCTTCTAGTTCTAGGCAAAACCTAGTTATGCGTTAGGCGTATTCGCCATATTATGTTTTAATTGAACTGTGCTTGTTGAATGAGCTACCTCTCAATTCTGTCATTGTTAATGACCTAGGGTTAATGGTTACCTATATATTCCTTACCTTTATATAACTAGTTCTTATCAAGGTGCAAACTTTATGGTTTTTCTCGACCTTAGTTAAATTCTTTAATTTACTTTAAATGTTAATTCCACACAAATAGCTTTCATTAAGGTTTACTACTACCACATTTTATTGACATGTTGTAGATTGAGGTTTGGACATCTCCAACGGAGGCCTTCTGAGGCACCGGTACGTAGTGGAATTTTAAGACGTACTGAAAACGTAAGAAGAGACAGAGGTCGACCAAAACTAACGTGGGAGGAAGCAGTTAAAAGAGATTTGAGGGATTGGAATGTAGCTAAAGAATTAGCTTTAGATAGGAGCGCATGGAAGTTAGCGATCCACGTACCAGAACCATAAGAATGTTTAGAGGCTGTGTTTTAGGCTCTCGACTCAGATGGTAGGATGTACGACTTAGGGTTTTAGCCTTGTAGGTTTTTTTCCATTGTTATTTTATTTTATTTTATCTGCAAGGCTCTTGTCTCTTTGACCTTGAGGATATTTCATTTCTAGCCTACCCTAACTTGTTTGGGACCAAAAGCTTTGTTGTTGTTGTTGTAGAGGTTTGTTGAATATACTAATCTCCCAACTGGATAGTTGCTACTGACCTAGGGTTTAGTGATCGCCTAGTTGTTCTTTATATGATTATCTCCTATCAAGGTGCAACCTTATGGTTTAGACTACGACGCTAACACGTTTTGGTTAATCATCTAAGTATGCCATTGTCATATTCCCACGATTATCACTTACTATTACTAGTTTACTACTATCTTGATAACCATTTACTATAGGCAACTATATGCCAACTGACGTAGCCTACTGATCACTTCAACATCATGCTTTGTTAGCAATAATGTTTTGTGTGGACGTCACTTCTATTGAAGTTAATATCTTCGCACAATGGCATACTAATTAACTTAATT
The DNA here is from genome assembly GCA_036346255.1 of Ampelocalamus luodianensis. NCBI lineage: Eukaryota > Viridiplantae > Streptophyta > Magnoliopsida > Poales > Poaceae > Ampelocalamus > Ampelocalamus luodianensis. The sequence continues at coordinate 9,249,337 of CM070627.1, read as the reverse complement.
AACCTACTTAGCATATGCTTATGTGGGACACCACTGTTATACAAAGCGCTACCCTGAATTACCTTGCAAAGGCAGTACCTATCGATCGTGGGCTTATTGGTTATTCAAACATGGATGCGTGGGTGTATGTGTATAAACATGAATATTTAGAATTATGTTATAACAGAACTTATTGCCATTCTTACATTTCAAGTTAAAGGCTAAGGCACTAACTACTTTGATTAAAATGCAATTTAGTGGGCCATGTCATGGAATATCACTTAGCTTATGTACAATTGATTTATTTCAATTAATCACTAATTGGCATAAGTCTTCAATTGGATAAAGGATTCCCTAATCAATTATCACCTTATCTTAATGACTATTTGGTATTTGAAATATTCATCTATTAATCAACCCTATTAACTAGTCCTTTACTTGAATGGGGCCACTGTCAATTAAGTATCCTCACAACCCTAATTGTTAGCTTGTCCTTACAGGTAGGCCCCTACTTTAGTCACATAGAGAGAGCACAGGGAGACAACCAGAGAGAGGAGCTGAGACAGGGGAACAGGGGAAGTTAGGGTGGCTCGGGGCGGTGCTTGTCGCCGGCGAGGTGGGCAACGGTGGCGGCGGTGGAGGGGAAAAATGGGACCACGGAGGAGAGGCGACCCGAAGGGTGGTGGTGGCGCTATCGAGCGTGGACGGTGGTGGTTAGCGGCGGTGCACGGTGGCCAGCTGTGGGGGAGGAAAGGGGGCGGCAACGCCAGAGAGGGAGAGGACGGAAACGGTGGTGCGCATGAGCTAGAGAGAGGTGAGAGGAACTTCAGTGCGGACCGTGTGGGCAGAGGGAGGCCGAGGTGGTCCAGCGACGTGTGCCATGGACGGCGCAACTGGTGTGTTGTGGCGGCGGCGCTGGGGATAGGGGGAGCCAGAGCGAGTGGTGGGGGAAGGAAGAGGGAGGTCCAGTGGTGCTCCAGGAGGGAGGAATTGGGTGGAGTCTTACTGAGCGAGGAGTGCCAGCCGTGGTGGCAGTTTTGGCTGGAGGTGGGGAAGAAGGGGCCACGACGAGCTCCAGTGAGGGAATCCTGCAATTGGTTGAGGGGAAAGCATCCTTGATGCCGGGAACGCGACATGACGCGGACAGGAGGGCAAGCGCTTCACCAGGCAGGGTGGCCGGAACGGCGCTAGGTTGGCGGCGGTCGATGCGGTCTCGGCGTGGTCGCGGCTCGGGGATGCCCGGTGAGGAAGAAGGTGGAGTGGGGGTGGGTGAAGAAGGGAGGGGAGGCCAGAAGGAGCGCAGCGTGCAGTCTTTAAGGGGGAAGGCGTGCCTAGGGGCAAGCATGGCCGCAACGGGACGGGGCAGACGCCGACACGAGGTGGGGCGGTGATGCATCAGTGGCATGGCTGTAGTGGCAAGGACGCGGCGGGGTGGTTGGCGTGGCGTGGGCGGCATGGCGCTAGTGCAAGTGGCCGAGGCGTGCGTGGCACGTGGAGGCCATGTGACGCCAGTGGCGACATGGCGCTAGGGAGGGCACTGTTGGGCTGCAGTTGGGAGAACACAGGAAGGGGAGGGAAGGGAAAAGAAAGAGAAGAAAAGAAGAAGAAAAGAAAAGAAAAGAAAAGAAAAAAAAAAAAACAGAAGTCGGGCCGGGCCGGGTGTCTTTCGGCCCATACCGTTGTTTTCCTTTTCTTTTCTTTTTAAACTCAGGTTTGAATTCAATTTTCTGTTTTTGGGTTGAGGTTTTAATTAACAACTAAAAAATTCGAATATCGATGAAGCGAAACAAAAGGTTTTAAAAATCCCATATTTTTTAAACAATTTCAAATGCGTGAAATTTTTGGGCTGTTACAATATTACTTGTAGGCTGATAACTTTTTCCCGATGTTAATTTATTGCCATATATTTTCATAGAGCATTTGAAGTAATATTAGATGATGGATTGTATGATTTACAAATACTTTGAAGTCATACTATTTCTTGATTTAAATCTAATAATTCTACCTTTTGTTTTCTTTTATTTTGCTTATCGTGAGAAGTCATTTTGGGTGGATAACCAAGCAAGAGAAAGTGTTGCCATGGATGATGATTCGGTGCCTCTATACGATCGGGAGTTTACATTGGGTTCAACTCCTCTTGGTGATTCATCAAACACTGAAAGGTAGAAGTTGTTATTAAATGTATAGTCATGTTGCTATCATCGCCTCGGTTTCCCTTCGTTTTTTATTCAGATGTGAGCTCTCACAATAGTATCAGTAAATCTGAGAAAATGATCATTTTGCTTAATTGTTTAGTGTTTAATTGTTGCCTTGGTGGTTATTACTGTTTTGTGGTTTTAAGAGCATATGTATTGTTGCAGTGTCCACTAACCTTTTTTCTGTATGTACCAATGGGAGTGCATCTCAATCCACCTGCATATGTTAATGTACTGTCAAAATTTATCGTATCTTTCAGTATCTCAGTCCACCTGTTTTGTTGTATCTTTCAGTACCTAGTAAAATTTAAAAGTCATGCATGAATGGTCTTCTGATATTTGGCAAGTTTCATCACCCCTTATTTCTATGTATTATTTTTGGTAAATAGCCTGCAGTATTGTGTATGTAGTGGACCTTTATTACTGATGCATATGCACTATGCAGTCAGTCTCGTGGAAGACCTGAGTTCCTTGCGATTAATTAGTTTTCCCTCACTATTCTTATTGTTTACTTTTTCTGAAATACTTACCATATTTTCATTACCTTATAGAATTAAAAAGTCATCCACGAATGGTCTTCTAATATTTGGCACAACTGTGCCAAAGTTTCATCACCCCGTTGTAAATTAAATTACACTGCAGTACTGTGTATGTACTGCAGCTTTATTGCTGGTTTCTATGTTTTCTCTGTGATGCCAAAGATAAGATCTTGTAAATCTGATGATGTATGAAGATCAGTGAATTGTTCATATAGAATATCCCAATCAGCAATCCAAAAGCCGGTACCGGCTAACATCCCGCCGGGCGGCCGGTAAAAACAACCGGATGGTAACCGGCCGGTTCCCAGATTTCCCGGTAAAAATCTGGATGAATTTCGTTTGAATTTGCTTAAAAATCAGCCGAAATTCGAAATTTAGAATTTGAACTGGTCAAACCGGGAAAAACCGGTCGGTATTCCTCTTCGCGGACCCCACGGTAAACCCGATGGCGGTTACCGGCCGGTTTTTTCTTCCCAGATCCCAATCACCAAATATAATCTAAAAATAATATTTGGCCACTATATAGAAATTTTAGTGCATCTTGCAAAACTGTTATGTGTAGCATTCTCCTTATTTTTTAAAAAATACTTTGAAGCATGGATGGGGGATGGGAGCTAGTATGCATTAGGATTACGAAAGATTAGTTAGTTTTCTCTTGTGTGCCTATTCCAATAATTAAAGAATAAATGAATAATTAACTCTCCACTGGCTGAAACATGACTTAAGAGTTGACATCTACTCTTCTGGCAAACATTTTTTAGGCCTTCTGCTGTCTGTCTGTCTGCCAATAGGTTGTTGTACCACCTGTGATGCCTTTTATTTTTATTTTACTTTGATTCATTATTTGTCAGCTCAATAGACTTCTGTTTTCCATTTCTTGGAACCTTTGTTGTAGTTACTTACATTTGGCATTTCTTGTCTTATGATAATCTTATACCCTGTTGTGGATCCATGACTTGTATTGTTTATCTGACAGCAGGGCAGATAAGGAGGATTCTCGCTGTTTCAATTGTGGTTCATATAGCCATGCTTTGAAGGAATGCCCAAAGCCTCGTGACAATGTTGCAATTAGCAATGCCCGCAAGCAGCATAATTTGAAAAGGAGTCAATCTAATGTTAATCGTGGACAGAATCGGTATTACCAGAAAACGCCAGGCAAATTCGATGATCTGAGAGCAGGGGTCCTGGGACCTGAGACTAGAGAATGCTTGGGGATCGGGGTAACTAATGATTTCTTTTTCCAGTTAAAGCTTGAACCATCTTTGTTTTGTTTGGTCTTCTGGTTTGTTTTCAGGCCTATCATCTAGCTTTTCACCTAATAGCTTAATGAAATAATACTCTAAATAATTTCATGCATGAGTTGAAAATCAATAGTTCATTTCATTTACATCAACCAACGTAGCATGAACAGCTATGGTTATTGTGTAAAGTTAAATGATGTTATCTTGAGTGCAGTACCCCTCTTTCGATATGATCAACCATGATTAATGGATTTCCATGCTCTTTCGTAAAAGTAAGTTTCACCTTATCTTTTAATCAGCAGTTAGACAAAATGGGAATGTGCCGAGTATAAAAAAATTGCAATAACATTTTTGCTTTGCCATTTTCGTATTAGCATGTGATGCAAGAAGCCTCTACTCCATATTTGGAACTCTGGATGGTTTAATGATTTTCTGTAAGGCAATTTTTGTTGTTAAGAGTGCTAGTTCTGTTGCCTTTCTTTTTGTGAGCTGAACACTGCTACAATTATGTAAACTTCCAGAAGTTTTTCCCTGAGAGTATCATAATCCATGCAGGAAAACGATCCACCTCCTTGGCTGCACAGAATGTGCGAATTGGGTTATCCTCCAGGTTACCTTGGTAAGCAGTACCTGTCAGTTTGCACGACTTTCTTAATTAATTGAGCAGAGCTCCTGCCTACGTTTTTTTAATTAGAAGAGGTGAAACTTTTGGTGCATGTTTAAACATCTTTATGGGTAAACACTCTTGTGTCTTTAATCTTCATAGTTTGCTGAATGGATTTACTGAAAGTAAATGACAAAGTTGAGATGGGTTAGTTATTAATGGTAGATGCTTGACTAGGCCAGTTGGACTGTAAATTACATACGTCCTGTTTGGATGAAACTTGCGATCCAAATACCATCTTACCTCTTTGGAGGTCAGGCAGTGGAGCCAGAAATTTTGCGATGGGGGTTCAAACATAAGATAGCAGAGTTCAATAAAATTAAATAAATCAAACTAGTGGTAATCAAATTTAAATAGTTCAAATTAGATACCTTGATGTTCTTCATTTACAAATTATTGGCTGAGTTGTTCTTAGCTTCCTGAAGGTGCAAATGTGACATATTAGATCATATATTAGGCTGAGGTGTTAGTACTAACGACTTGTTTTCAAAAATTTTGGGTGGTTGTTCAACTGAACTCCAATGAACAATGGCAAGTCCTCCAATGCTGTGAGGATTGCATGTATCAGTTCTCAAAATTTGAACCAAGCATACCTATGAACTGTCAAATAGGATTTGCATTTATTGACTGACATTGGGGACCACTTAAGTTTTAAAGGGCATGGGTTTCTGTCTTGTTATGACTGTTAGATGTGGTCGATGGTGAAGACAAACCTTCTGGTATCACCATATTTGGAGATGGTGAGATGAAACATGAGTACGAGGAGGGAGAGCTTCCAGAGCAGGGTGAACCATCTCCATCTCGTACAAGGATGACAGTGGAATTCCCTGGAATAAATGCCCCTATTCCAGATAACGGTGACCGCTGGCTCTGGGACAGCACTCCACCTCAGTCCTCAGGCCGCCTTCATTCATCAGATTTGAGGGAGCAGCGCGATAGAGGCCCTCCTGGTGCTGACCATTATTCATTCAGATATCATTCCTACGACTATGGACCGGCGAGCCCAAGTCTCGGAAGGTCTCATTCAGACACAGGACGGAGAAGCTCCTCCGGTTATGAGAATTCGCCAGCTGATGATGGTGCCTGGACCCCGCATGCGTACTCAAGCAGGCAGTACTCAAGCCAGTACAGCACGAGCTCGGAGATGTCATCGCGCCATTCCAGAGACAGGAATGATAGGCACTACTACCACCGGAGGTGAATCAAACATGTAGCTGATTTGTACCGTATCGATTGCTGAAGAATCCTATATCTGGTTACTTCGAGCTGACATATCTTTTGTGTTACAGCTTCAGACGATTAGAAATTTCTTTTGCTTCCCTATGTTGTGTAGCATCATAATGGAGAGATTGTAGACTGAGGATCTTTATACTTCTTTTATGGAGAAATTGTAGACTGTAAATCTTTGTACTTTTTTATGGAGAAAGAAAAGGAGATTTGGTACTTTTTTTATGCGTGTTTACAAGATTCTAGCCTCGTTCTTCCATAAACACAACCGGTAAGGGTTCTTGCTAGACACAAGGGATGATAGCTACTGCTCTCTAATCTCTATAGCTTAAGCTCTGGCTCAGACTACAAGCTTGTCCGTATGAAAGGCACCAAACATGCACGCGACATGGCAATCCCGTGGAGCCCAAACCTGCCAAGAATTTGCCTTTCGTTGCTGTCTGCTTTCCTTGGATCGGGCATATTTATGCCCTGCCTATGTATATGGTTGGGACTACTAGCTGCTGCACTGACAAGCTAGGCCTTCTCTCTTTTTTCCCCTCTGCTCTTTTTTCCTTTGTTTGCTTCTTTTGCAGACCATATGATGATGGCAAGACAGACTGTAAAAACCGACGGCGTATGGCCAGAATTTGTCTTTTGATGCGTGATCGTGTTGTGTTATCTCGAGTGGCACATTGTAGAGAAAGAGGCGAGATCTTGATGCTGCTGGTTTCTATCTATCCTATATTTATCGTTTGAACGGCAATTTTCAGGTTATGCTCGAGTATAAAGAAGAGTACATCCTCAACTTAAAATTTCTGCTTTACCGCTTTGAATGGATATCTGGTTTGAAAATCAACTACTACAAAAGTGAAGTCTTTGTTGTTGGGGTGGACAGAGTAGAAGCCCGGAGAGTTGCAGATTTGTTTAATTGCAGGCTAGGTCAGTTCCCTTTGACTTATTTGGGGATAGTCATTGGAGATAGAAGTGTTATAAAAAAGGCAGCAGAAAAAAATCATTTGTAAGCTTCAAAACAGATTGGGTACTTGGAAAAGTAATCTTCTTCAGGGGGGAGATTAATTTTGGCTAATAGTTGTCTTAGTAGTATCCCTATTTACACTATAGGTTTCTACAGGTTGAATGAGGAAGCTCACAAGAGAATGGATACGATTAGATTCAGATTTTTGTAAAGGACAGTCAATAAGTTCAAGTACCATATGGTTAAGTGGAATGCAGTTTGTAGGAGGCTTGGGGGGTGATCAACACTAGGCTTTTTAATGATTGCCTATTAAGCAAATGGATTTGAAAGATTGATCAATCTAATGGTGAACTTTAGTTTAGAGTTCTGAAAGCTAAGTACTTCCCAGAAGGGGATTTTAGGGGTGCCAAAGGTCTCGCGGGATCTCAGTTTTGGAGAAGTTTACATAAAGTGAAGCAGTTTTTTTTCCTAGGGGTGATTCATGATTTAGGGAATGGCCAATCTCTCTCTTTTTGGAAAGACATTTGGACAGGTCACTGTCCTCTGAAAATCAGATTTGCTAGGCTTTTTCAAATTTGTGGGGACCCTGATATTTGTGTGGCTAATTGTTGGGCAAATGGGGTGTGGAATATAAACTTTGTCAGAAATTTTGGGACAGAAGAGAGTCCAGTAGGAGGAACTGAAGCACATTTTAGATAGTGTTTATCTGAAAGAAGATATAGATAGGATGAGGTGGTGTATAGAAAAATCTGGGTAGTTTTCGGTCAAGTCTTTATACAAGCATCTGGGTTAGGGGGGTGACCAGTAGAAAAATGCAGAATCTCTGGGTCAGTAAAATTCCTCTCAAAGTGCAAATTTTCTTATGGCAGGCTTACCAGAGTAGAATTCAAACAGCGGATCAACTAAGATTGAGAGGGTGGCAAGGGGATGCTAATTGTGCCCTTTGTGGGGTTGTCGAGGATGTTAATCATGTGTTTTTCGTTGTGTTTTGACAAAATTTGCTTGATTTTGTATTAAAGAGGTTCTCCTTTGGGAGAGAGTTCCAGACTCTCGATTATCTGCATTTGAGATGGTTTGACAAGAGGGGTGCTAATGTCTCTCACATTGGTTTATTCAGTTTTGCAGGTCTGGCCTGGACCTCTGAAAAATCAGGAATAAGGGGGCGATTGAGAGTATTTTCCTTAAGTATCCGTCTGAAATCATATTCAAATTTGTATCTTATTTGCAGCAGTGGTGAATCCTCCTCACAGAAACTAATCGTTTGAAGTTGGACGATCTGCTCAAGGCGGCTAAGGATTGGATGAAGAACTTTTGTGATGGAAGACAGACTTAGTTGATAGATCTTCTTTTCTATCTTAGTTTTCGCTTGGTTATGCGTGTAATGGACTTGTAGTCTGGGGGGCGTTGTTTTGTCGTTTGCTCTGTGAACTTGTGCCGGATTGTTTGCTGGTAGCCCCAGCTTCGTTTGGGTAGTGTTTTGGCTTGTAAAAGCTGGTTATTAGTTTTCTATAAAAACTGTGTTTTCCTTGTTCGAAAAAACGGTAATTTTCAGGTGATATACGTCAACTGTTCAAGAATAGAGAGGAACTGTCTGTACATCAATCAAGTTTTTTTCTTCTATTTTTTTGATTTTCAAATATCCAGTCCTGTCCTATCTTTTCCAAACCTGACACGTTTCCTCCCTATTCCCTCTCCCATCTCACTCATACAATCCTTAATTGCAACTCGTGAGTAGCGACTCTCAGGTGGTGTTTGGTTCAAGAGTGGTAACGTAAACGTAGTTGGAATGGGATTACAGGGGGATTAACCGGTGAAATGCATGATCACCTGTTTTGTTTGGTCCCACTAGGGAATGAAACTGAATACCATTGCGGTGTTTGTTTTCCCTCGAAACAATTGCACCGGACACAGGACGGGGTGAGGGAGAGAGCCATGTCAGGGTCAAAGAAAGCGCCGCCGTCATCTGTCATCTCCGGGCACGTCACCCCGTCCTCCAACTCTACGTCGTCTGCCATGCCGTCGCCACGGAACCCCGCAACCTCCTGCCGCCTCACGGCGACGGCATCCACCCGCGATCGCCCGAAGCCCGCACCCGTGCCCTCCCGACGGCACCGCAGAATCGCGTCTGGAGCTGGATGGTGATAGGGTCTCTCGCCGGCGGTGAACGAACCTAGGAAGCGCATCGCCCTATGAGTCCGGGGATCGCGGGAATCGGGAGCTCGTTGTCGCGTCCCGACCTTCTCCCCTTCACTAACCTTGGTTGCTCCCAAGGGCGGAGCCAGCCTCAGGCCGGACTAAGCTGTATTCATTTTTTTTTTTGAACGTTCGGATTTTATCTCATCCGATCCACGTTAAAGAAGAAGAAACACTCTATCTCTGAAAGTGCTCATGGAAGCAGCGTTTGAACCGTAACGGGTTGAAAACCTAAAACTCCCCTGTATCACTGTGCCTCTGCACAGTCCTTCCTCAACTATGCACCCTGCACAGTCCGGTGAGACACCCCAGCGTCGACTCTTGGACTCGAGCCAGGGCGGGCTGTCCGGTCGACGCCGAGCCTTAGCCGAGCGAGCAAGCTCGCCTCCTCGACTAAGCTGTATTCTTGAGCCGAACACAACATGTATGTATAGATTATTAGTGTTTTTATGAGTTTTTGATCATAGACTTCGGGCTATTGCTCTAGCCGTCTGAGACCCAGGGAGGGTTTTTCATGCGAGGAGAGGGTCGAGAAGAGCCAAGGAGGAAGACGATAACAATGTAATCGGATTACACTTTGAAATAGCCAAACCAAACACCATCTTGGCATCATGCCGCAGCCTCCATCTCTGTACTTCCCAGGCTGCCACCTTTAGTATCGAAGATAAAGGCACACCGGAGAAACTCATAAACCTTAAATGAACTATGGAGGAAGATGGGGGAGGGCATTCGGCGGAGGTGGCAAAGCTCGCCGGTGCTGGATGAGGAGGCCACTGGAGCCCGCATGGATCTCCAAGCACATTCAAAGGTGAGAAATTTGAGTATAGTTGACTGTTGCATAGCAAATCCGATAAAAAGTAAAAGTAATAATGGATTGATAGACTAGCGATTTCTACAGTTGTAAATAGCATATATCGTGGGATAAATATTGCATTCCGTGAAAATTAGGTGTGGAAGTTTCCAAACTTCTATTAAACATTACCATATATAGGGGATGGTATGTTCTATAGCATTGCAAAATTTCAAGATCATACTCAATCGTATTTACGAGATATAAAAAATACAAATACTTACTGAACAATACAAAATCATTTAACTTCTACACTAGCCCATTTTCATAGGATATTTTTTTTGAAGGCAATTTTCATAGGATATTTACCCTATAGTGTGTCTCATTTGTACCCCGACCCCACGAAAGACCGTTAAATATTATCGAAACAAAAACCAGAAAACCTTCCAGCAATACTCTCAACAAACTCATTCTCAAAATAAAAACTCCGAACAAACTCCTGTAAGAAAAAAGCACAATACTTTGTATTCATGAAAAGGAAAATATAAAAGCGGGAAAATTCAGCTCAACCAGACACAATACTGCTAGGTTCAATCAGTGCTTAAGCCAGGGTTCAAGAAACCAGAACAACACTAGCTTCCGTACCTCATCGGTTTGCCGGAAACTGGAAATCAGTCAAAATAGGCTAGAATCGGTATAAATTGTCATTAGAACCGGACAAGGATTAGGGGGCGCAAGTTGGATATATACGAATTATCATAAACATTCGATTACCGAATTCAATAAATTGTGAATATGGTTTGTATTTTCCCATCCGAATAACAGTATCTTCTCTATCCGAATTCGTATTCGAATCTGGCTTAAATATATGGAGCAAATATGGTTTTGATTTTGGCAGAATAATAGTTTTCTCTACATGAATCCACACCCGAATTCGATAAAATTATTTACCAATTCTTATTGTAATAGCATAAAAAATTAAAGAAGTGCAATACATTTAGTGATAAATATGGTTCCTTTAACCTATTTTAACATATTACAATGGTTTATTTGTGTTTCATGTGTGTATAAGCTATTATTGCCTACTTGATGCAATAATTAAGTGGATATTTGAATCCGACTGAAACGACTCAGATCGACCCGTATTCGAATCCGGCTCATAATATATGGAAACGGATATGGTTTGGCCACTATCTGATTCGAATTCGACCGTTTACACCCCTAACAAGGATAAATATCCTGGTCCAAAGTCGGTTCGATGAAAAAAAAAAGGCGGTTTCCTGAACCTGCTTTAAGGCTAGAATGCTAGCTAGGTAGCACTTGCACTATGCATCAAGGCACAAAACCTGCCTAAGCCGATCCAATTGTGACTTTATCGCTAAAACAGAGTAGGACCACGTTCTTGTGCTTTTTTGCAGCCTAGTCTGAAAGATACTTGGTTGATGTTACGACTGGAATTAACCAGAAAAATATCTTTTTTTTTTCTTTGTCCTACTAAGCTTGGTTCTAGGATTTGACCAAGCAATATAAGATGTTACAACTTAGTATATACTTCTAGGTTTTCTTTTTGGTCCAGTAACAATAATTTATTGGAAACGCTTACTTTTTTATATTTTCAATAATGACCAATTCTTTGTCTGGAAATCAACCTGTACTCCACCGTGAATCCATCTGTGTATACTCCATTATCATTAATTCTCTTGATTAATACACAGAATTGATGCAGCGAGTTGCATACGGCCGGTTTCTGGCAAGGTGACTCGGAAATAAATAAATATATATTTTTTAAAAAACGGGAAAGATGTGATATGTTCGTATAGCAATCATATATACTTGTATATGATGAGCCAATGATTAAGAATCCATATGTATCCATGGTGACTAAATATATAATCCCCTGGGTGATTAATCATGATTTGCACTCTTCAATTTTCTATTCCAGTATCGCGCTGATACACGAGCTAGCCGCCTTCAGCTGCTAATTCATTTCTGAATGATTTAAGCACGTCTCGATCAGTGATGGGTTCCATTGGCACTACAATATGACATGCACATAACACATATAGAACAGCATTCCACTAGCTTCAACTGCATCCGTGACACGGCATTGACGAAATCGATCTTCTTAATGCTAAGATAATTCATATCGCTTTCGGCGTCAGTATCGTCCAGATGAGAGTGAGTATGATATGATATGTGACGACACGATTCAGGAAAATTTCGAGTGCTTCAGCACGATGCTGATGTGATCTTTTGTTCTCGCGTCAATGTTGCATATGCCCGGCAGAATACCTCACCGATCTACAGAGAATGAGAATCGAGGTACATTTTCAACAAGCACTCGACCGATCTTCGCTGTCATCTTACAAGGATATCAAACCATAGTTACTAGAAGAAACGCGGTTTGTCTGAGTCACAGTACATGATACGGGTTCATAGTTCGCCACTTTTTCTTCTAATTTTCACTGCGAACACGAACTCCGTACCCTAAATCAGTTCGGGTTCGACGAATCCGGTTCGCGATTCGCGGGATTTTATAGCGAATCTGGTAACTATATATCAAACAATCGATGGTGTTCACTCCAGAAACATGCTGATGTAAGATCGATTTGACTCTAGAGAGGTCATATGCAGCAGTGGCGGACCCAGGATTCTTAAGATGAGTGTTCGGACTTCGGAGTTAGTTTGTCCAGATATGCCGATACCAATACGTTGATACCGTGAGATGCTATTTCCCCCCCAAAACACTGATACAATGATATACGTATATATAATAAAATACCAAAAAATTTGTGCTTGGTTTTGGTAGATGTCATGTCTTCTTTTTCAAAAAAAAAAAAAAAACTCGTGCTTGGTCTTGGTCTTGGTCGTTGTTGTTTTCTCACTTTTTTTTGTTCCAGGTTATAGCAGATAGACTGCTAAAACTTATTTTCTTCCTCTAATAGTGATTGGTAGAGCTCTTGCTTTTTTTTTTTCAATTTTTTTATAGATGCATACTTTGTTGATCCTGCTCTCTTTGCTCTTTTCCCATCAGTAAGAACCCAATTTAGGAATGTTCCTTTCATAGAGCAAAAAATTAGCATGTAAACATATGTAACAAGAGCATAACTATTTGTTCATTGCCCAAGGCAAAGATTGTATTTTTGTATAACATCCATTAGAAAAAACTAAGAAAAGGCAGAGGAAGAGGCTAGATTACAGAAAGAACCGGAGCTGGAGCGAAACAGAGCAGGGAGAAGAAATGGAGTGCGCGGAACACACCTAGATCTGGAAAGAGGACAATGACGGTGAGCTGGATATGCTGCTCCCTTCTCGCCGCCACGCTCCCTCCCAGCCACCATGTTGCCCCCTTGGTGCCGTCGCTCCCTTCTTCCCTGTTTGTCGCGCTACCACCTACTTGCTCGCGTCGCATCTTTGTTCGCCCGCGCAGGTGCGCTTCCGCACGCTCGCCTTGCACCACCTCACGTATGCTTGCTGTCGCGTCGTAGCGCTGTGTCCACCGATCATCGTATCAAATTAAGGGTGCAGTACGACTGAGCACATTCAATACTGGACAACTTAACTTCGAAGTGAGGCTGGTGGCGGCGAGCCGCGTGCGTGCACGTGAGGCTGGAGACGGCATGGCTGATTGGAAAGGCACGACGCGGTGGAGGAATTGCAGCCGGCGAGGAGGCAGATGGATGGGTGGAGCTAGTGGACAAGAACATGGGCATGAGTTGAGGTCAGAGAGAGAGACCGGAATAGATAGAGGTGCAAACGGAGTGGACAATTCCCGTCTAACCAAAGGCTTGCGGAGAGAACACGGAAATGATAAATGAGTATCTGGCACTATCCGTGTCCGACTCTTAGGAAAAAATACGGTGGGATAAGTGATCACCGTCCGCATGTGTTCGTATGTCAGGTGGTACGAGAAAAGATTGTTGTAACTTCACTTAGGAATATGATAACAGATATACGGGTTATTGCATCTAAGCAGACATAGAATACTGAATGTTTTTTCTTCGATATCTCAGCGATTAGTCTCTTCGTGTTCACTCTGATTGCAACCTCTACTGTCAAATGTTTTTTTATGTCCGGGATTTCCCCGTCCGGAATACATTAAAGAAGAAGAGCACCCAACCTCACGAGGCGCACACGGGAGACAGCGCTCGAACCGTGGTGGGCTTTTGCCACCTGAGCCCGAGCTCAGTCCTCAAACAACCTCGGTGAGACACTCACGCCGAGCCTTCGGCTCGAACGCGTGTGGGCCGGGCGCCAGCGCCACCACCAGCCAAGCTGCGCTTGGTTCTCAATTTGTTCCCTGGGTGAGACGCCCCATGCCGAGTCCCAGACTCGAGCACGGGGCGGGCTGCGCAGACGCCGCTGCAGCTAGCCAGGCGAGTGAACTCGCTTTCTCTACTGTCAAATGTTTTGTGTAGGGGTGTAAAAAAGTGGATAATTTCAATCCGACCGACCGACAAAGGCTTGCGAAGTGAATACGAGATGGAGAAATAGCTATCCGGCACTATCCGTGTCCGACTCCAACTCCGAGATTTGTCTATATCCACTCCGGTTGCACCCCTAGGAACATATACGAGAATTCGGGATTTTTAGTACTGAGATATCGTTTTGCTCTCCTGACGGTCGGATCCACGATCAGGGGCTTAACTATCTTTGACGTTGTCCGCGGGCCCGTCAGGAATATGGTCAGACGGTCGTCACTAATAATCCGGATCCTGGTAGTGTTCTTACGACCCTGTTCGGACTTAGGAGTGCATAGATTTCACAGAAAATCTATCGGAATTCGTGTAAAACAATCTGATTCCTACAAAATTCCTGGTGATGCTCTCTGGATTCTGTTTGAAAATTCGAATGATTTATGCTGATTCCTATGAAATTCCTGTGTTCCCAAGATTGTCATTGACTACCACATACATAAGAACATCGCAACATATGCACACCGGGCGCCTGCAAATTAAGGCTGGAAATTGCAGTACGTTCTGCTGCAAAGCATCGATCGCGTCACTTTGTGATATACGATGTCAGTGTCGTATCCACGTCATACGTTCCGCCTCCCAATGCCCTGTCTCCTGCCATGAAAATGAAAGCGATAGTCGATAGAGAAACAGTTAAACCCACAGCTTTGCAAGTTTTGCATGCACACTGTGGCCATCACTGCCATCCTTCGTTGACAGTTTGGTAGGCGTAGGTCTGCCTGCTCTGCCCACCACCACCCTCCTACTCTCTCTCTCTCTCTCCTCTCCCTCTCTCTCTCCTGTCATCCTGTGTGTCTTGTGTGGTCTGGTAAGTATTTATGCAGGTGTCCCCAGCGCTGCCTGCCAAAAGCACAGGCTACACGTCTAAAGCTAACGAATTCTTCTGTACTAAAGCTGCCAGTCTCTCTCTCTCTCTCTCTACACTGCGAGTCTGCGACACAAGCTTTGTTGCTTGATATATTGCCGTTTGCTAGCTATCTTGACACACAGAGCTGAAGCTGAAGCCGTCATGGCGAGAGCTTTCCATGCTGCGGCCACCGCCTCGCCGTTCCAATCGTCCAAGAACGCTACAGGGGGCGGCAGCATCGGCAGCATTGCCAACCTCCAATGGCTGCTCAAGAAGCGCGCCAACAAGGTGCAGCACGGCCCGCAGCTTGGCCAGGAGGCTGAAGACGACGACGAGGAGGGCGCTGCCATGTTCGCCTTCGCCACGCCCTCTGCCGCCGACGCTGTTGCGGGCGTGGAGCCGTCTGCCAGGAAGCGCGGCGAGGCGCTCGCGCGGCTGCGGTCGGCGATCCTGAACGTGCTGGCGCGCGCATGGCGCCTGCGCCGGCCCGGGTCGATGGGGTCCAGCGTCACCGGCACCATCTTCGGCCGGCGCCGGGGCCGCGTGCACGTGGCGCTGCAGACGGACCCGCGCGCCCCGCCGGCGCTGATGGTGGAGCTGGCGGCGTACTCCACCGACGCGCTCGTCCGGGAGATGTCCTCCGGCCTCGTCCGCCTCGCCCTCGAGTGCGAGAAGACGCCGGCACACACAGGTGATGGATGCTTACTTGCTTACCGCTGCTTGAGAGTTGTTTGCTTCATGTCCTCACAAGCTTTCACCATTCATGGCATCCATCCGTCGCGACATGCAGTCGGCGAGAGGCGGCGGGCGGCGCTGGTAGAGGAGCCGACGTGGCGCGCGTACTGCAACGGGCGCAAGTGCGGGTACGCCGTGCGGCGGGAGTGCGGCGCCGAGGAATGGCGGGTGCTGCGCGCCGTCGAGCCCGTCTCCGTCGGCGCCGGCGTACTGCCGGACGGTGCCGGCACCGCCGGCGAGGGGGACCTGATGTACATGAGGGCCAGGTTCGAGAGGGTGGTGGGGTCCAGGGACTCGGAGGCGTTCTACATGATGAACCCCGACGGCAACGGTGGGCCGGAGCTCAGCATCTACCTCCTCAGGGTCTGAGAAAGGGAAGATGATGGCTGCATGTCTGCATCTACATTCAGCATCTACCATGAATCAATGTTATTTCTGCATGCATGGTGTATGGTTTTATGGGTTTGTGAATGCATGTCTGGTTCTTGGTTATGTGAAGCAGCTGGTCGTTTGATGTACTTACATTACTAGATCTCACTGAGTTCATTTGGTTTATGCTGGTTGAATATAATCTGCAGTGATGTACTAAGATATTAGATATAGGAGTGAGTTGTAATATTATTTGGTTTATGCTGTTTTGTAACAGTGGTGTGATAATGGTAAGTGCAATCTATATAATTTTTATATAGGATGAGAATTAAAGATTGTGGGCTGTGTGGCAGATTTTACCACAGGTGAGCTTTTCTTGTTCATGGTTCTGGACTCTCAAGTTCTCAGCTAGAAGTCTGCGTCAAGTCTTTATATTAATCTTAATTCTGTAACTTATGTATGGTCAGCCATTGGTTAGTCCAGAGGGTGTGGCCCCCCAAGTTTTGTGATCAAGGATCGGATTTTGATTCTTGCTAACCATGTGTTAAATGAGTTTTCCTTGATTTTTCAATATTTGCTCTCTTTTAATTTCCATGTTTCAAATATTAGTCGTGAATAAACAAAAATGACATTTTATTTTGCTCAGACATCCCATAAAAAGTACTCAGACAATATTGCACGTCCAGATCATTTTTTTTCGATGGAGCCAGGAGCTTCATATTATATCAACCGCAGGATTACATTGGTAAACAGGGACAGAGCTTCGTTGGGCAAAGGTGGGCATCGGCCCTCACAACAATTGTATAATTCTATAGAAAAACATTAGTATTTAAGATAATTTACTGATTAGTCTTAGAAATGGCCACATCTAGATTGTATAATTCACGTATCATCTAGTGTTTGGCCCTCTAATTTTGAGTTCAAACTCCACCACTGATGGTAATTAAATACAGTGACAAAGAAATTCCGGTACTTGGTTTAACCATGTACACGCCTGACTATCATCAGACGCCTGCTTTGCACAGAAATGAGTCACCTTGTTTGCATCACGGCGGGCGAAACAAAGCTGGAAATGGACCAAGTTCCTGATAAGCTTCTGAGTTAATTTCCAAAAGAATAGGCCAAATTTCAGCCGTTGCTGATGCCTATTGCTCCACAGATTTACCAAATATTGAGTCACCCGCAGAAAGCTAAAATGATATCATCTAGGAACACCCGCAGTCTATTTGCCATCGACTTTGAGCACAACTTGTAAACCACATTGCAGAGAGAAATAGGCCGAAACTGCTTCATCTCTTGGAGGGGCTTCACTTTGGGTATGAGCACTAGCACTGTTCTGTCAATATTGGCCGGCATCTCTCCACCATTAAGAAAAATTCCTGACTGCATTGCACACATCATCTTTAACTAAATCCTAGTGATGTTGGTAGAAACCGACGGTGAAACCGTCCGGCCCCGGGGATTTTGTTAGGACCCATCATTCACAACCAAAGAAACATGAGATAGGAACAGGAACAAGTGTGGTTTCTATTTAGATCACTGTACTGAACTGTAAGTCATGTAGAATTAATTTATTTTGATTTTTCCAATAAATATTTTGCTTCTCAGTTGTTGTGCTAATCGCATAGTAGGCTAAAGACAGATTGACATATAGCAACCATTTAGGTGTGTTAGTTACATGTATGGGAACATATCCAGTGAAAACCAACATTTTGGTGAAAACTTGAAACCCAATTTTATTTGAGCACCAAATTAACGTCAAAATTTCTCAAAACAATTGAGGGGATAGCCTACGGAGTTTTGTATCACCAATTTTAAATCTCAAGTTTAAACTCAAAACGAGTTAGGAGAAATAAAAAAAGGAAAGAACTGCTTCGAATAATTACTTTTATCTTTTCCCTTCTCCATTTTCTTTTAACTTATAGTTTGTGAGGATTTCTCTTCTTCATTTCTTCCAGCATAAATTGAATTTGAACTTGAAATATTAAATGGATGCTTGCTAATTTTGTAAGAAAATTTTCATGTTGATTTGATGCTTAAACCAAAGTAGTTTTCAATTCTTTTTTTTACCGGAGTGATGACTTTCAATGTATCCCTGCCTGTAGGGATATATCTTTAAGGAGTTACTATTCACTAATTAAGTATTTGTCTTTTTCATTTCTTTCTCTTGAGGATTCTGGAAAACTTCCACACCTAATTTTGACGCAATTGCAAAATTGGCCCGGCCATTTTCATAGAATATTCACCCTGTAGGGTATTGAAACATTTAAAAGAAGCACAAAACAGGATAAAATCCAAAAAAGAGTTATGGAACTCAGGACTTTTTGCTTTTGCTTTTATTTCCATATACTATCCACTTTTAATTAAAGCTAATCATTACTCTTTACTCTTCATGTTGCAACTAGTACTTAATTGTGATAATAAAGCTACTTAGATAGGCATATCAATATGTTTCTCTCTTTTTTTATAGGCACATCAAGATGGTGTTCATCCACTGAATAGTACTCCACCTTGCACTGAAATAATTCATGTCTGATGTACTAATTAAACAAAAGCATGCTACCTTTAATTATTAATTTTCCATTCTTCAATTAATCATGATTCACATGAAAACATATGCCTTTTATTTTTCAGTACAGCTTTTGATTTCCTTTATGATCCACTTAAGTTCTAATTATTGGTGCTGAAAATTACACCAATACAAAATACAAAATGGATCTAAGATGATATATTTTGAGGTTGCAAGCAATTTCTTTTGTGACAACCTAAAGTTTTGTCACTATATGCACATCATATAAGTTCAACTAAAAAATGTATGAACTTTCACTGCACTTAATTATAATGGGGCAAGTGAAATTTGTATAGTCTATATTTTAACATGAAGGGCAAGAGCTCTGCCAATTCAATTAGAGATAAGGAAAGAGTTTGCTACAAGGCCAAAGCCTAAACGACTCACAAAAGAGTTGCAACAGAACAGCGAGTAGCGACCCCGACAACAGCACTAAAACAACAACAGAAAGGAGAAAGAGGATCACAACCGATGCTAAATTTGTTTAGTCTATGATCTATCAAATTTTCTTCGACAAGATAGGCCAACCGGTGGCTATTGCAAGGAGTATATAGGATTTTTTTTTAAAAAAATAATCTATTTTTTATTAAAAATTACAAATTTATTCTTACGATCTTTTTTTTTACAGGATTATACTCTTGTCGCATAATGGCTGGGCGACTGGCTGAAGTTGCGTAATGGTTGGGCGACTGGGCTTCGTCGCATAATGGTTGGCGATTGATCCAGCCGCCCAACCGTTGGACGATTGAATATCTGCTGCCCAACCGTTCGGCGACAGCTGGATGTCGCCAAACCGCTAGGCGACAGGGGGCTGTCTATTTTTTATTTATTTTAATTCTTGTTTGTAATGAATCATAAGTAGGTATTATAGTAATTAATGAGTTATAAGTAGGTAAGTGATATTCATTCATAGAAAGGATGATTGATAAGCCTCCCGTCGTAGTGTTGTTGTGATTTTTTTCCCGAAATAATCCTTTTTTAATTCGAAAATACAGAAATAATACCGCTTAAATTTTTTTTTTTTTACATAAATAACCTCGTGCCGGTGTACGGTTGGGCGACTTGGTATAGTCGTCCAACCAGAGTGCGAGACGTGTCATAATCGCCGAACAGAATGACGATTTACTATTGTCGCTCTCTGGTTCGGCGATTTTATCCTTGTCGCCCAACCACCGAGCGACTTTGGTAGTCGCTCAACCAGTGGGCGATTTTTAGTTCCTAACTTTAGTTTTCACATGATTCGATTGGAATAATTGTGTTATAATACGTATCACATTTCGTATATATTACATTTAGCAAATCTTGTCGTATATCCACCTTTTTTAGGAAAGAAAAATGTAGTGTTAAGGTTGATTAGTCAGTTTGTTATTTTCGTAGAATATGAAGGATATGAAATTTGTCAGCCTCACAATAACATTTTATGATCGTCGTATATCGTTGTAGTGCGCTAATTTTATGAAGAATTTTATGAGGACAATTGAGATAGTATTGAGTCATCAGTACGAAGGTAAGTGGTATTGCGATGTGCTAGGAAATTCATACACGGGGGAGAACTTTTGGGCAAATGACGCAACGATAACAACATGACAGTTGATCCAATAAGAGGGGTTATATGGCACACAAGCTAACGAAGCAAGGACGGTACACGCATGCCTTTAGGGAAATAGAAATACATGGGACATGTGGACGAAGAGGGTCGAACTACTGCATGGAACGTGGCCATTTGCCCTTACGGCCTAGCTCGGCGTTGTACTCATCGCCTTGCGCCTTAGCTCTTGCCGCGATGGCCCTTTTCCGCTCCCTCTCGGTCTCCCGTCGCCTGGCATGCTCAAGTTCCTGCTCCTCGCACAGCCTGTCCCGCCTATCCTTCCCGTCTTTCTCAGCCTGTAGCTCTGCGAGACGCCTTTCATGTTTCTCGTAATCCTCCCTGGCCCAGCCCTTGCATGTCAAAAGCATCCACATGTCGTATAGGTGAATCTTGTCATCGATCCACTGGCTGAAGTCGCATAGGCGTGGCGCAGACTGCGGTGGGAAGAGAGACGTGGGTACGACGTAATGGGAAGAAAAATAGTAGTGTACACTGAAATACGATTTCATTACGGTTGCTGTAGCCTTTCGTGTCAAACCTGCGGTCGGGGTAGTCGGCGTCGTAGTTTGCGTAGAACCAATAGCGCTGCCCAATGGTCCAGTCGTCAGTTGATTTGACGCACTTGCAGGTGTCCCTACACCAGCAAAGGGGTGACACCACCCCCATAGGGGGCCCTTCCAGAGGGCGTTCAACTAGCATAGGAGGGGGGGGGCGCGGCTCGACCCAGAATCGTTGGGAGTATTGCGAGGAAGACTCCTTAGATCCACAAGCTCCGGAAAAGTTTGGTGTGTGTAAGGCTGCTGACTAAATGTATGATGGCGAGCACTGGTCTCATGGGGAGACACCCAGTCCTTTAATAGTTTGCGGATTTTCTCCCATTCATTCTCCTTGTCCATCTTATGTAGGTAGTATTGTGGAGTTTCTGGCTGAGCAGCATTGTATTTATAGTGGGAACCATTCCTTCTCTTTACCCCGTCTGGCCTTATCATTGATTAAGGCTGCCCCGTCAGGTCTTGTCACTGCGCAAAGCTGCCCTATCTGGTCTTGTCACTACGTAAAGCTACCTCGTCTGGTCTTGTAACTATGCAAAGTTGCCCCGTCAGGTCTTGTCACTGCGCAAAGCTGCCGCGTCTGGTCTTGTCACTGCGTAAAGTTGCCCAGTTTGGTCTTGTCACTACGCAAAGTTGCCTGTCTGGTCTTGTCACTGCGCAAAGCTGCTCCGTCTGGTCTTGTCACTGCGTAAAGCTGCCCTGTCTGGTCTTGTAACTGCGCATAGCTGCCCCGTCAGGTCTTGTCACTGCGTAAAGCTACTCCGTCTGGTCTTGTCACTGCGTAAAGCTGCCCTGTCTGGTCTTGTCACTGCGTAAAGCTGCATCGTCAGGTCTTGTCACTGCGCAAAGCTACCCCGTCTGGTCTTATCACCGCGTAAAGTTGGGCCGTCTGGTCTTCTTACTGCGTAAAGCTGCCCCGTCTAGTCTTGTCACTGCGTGAAGTTTCCCCGCTTTATTAACACGCCCCACGCTCCGAAAGTAGGACCACTCCACCCTCTAAACTATGTAATCGTAGGAAGAAGAACCACACCATCGTAGGAAGAAGAACCTTCTATGTGGTACAGTAACACAGCATGGCAGATGCTGAGGGACCAGTTCAATCGGGGTCATCGAAGCAAGAACTTCCCCTCGAAAGGAGGGAGGACTTCGGCCCTAATTACCAGTTGATGCCGAACAAGCGTGCTCAACCAGTATGGCCGAAATGCGGACATAGGGAGGACACTGTCGTGTAGGTCCTAGATGGCCCTTTCGACGGCAGACGACGTTTCTTCTGATACGCACTCTGGGGTACAATTAGCTAATAGTTTGCTTTATGTTATTGCTAATAGAGCTTCCATGTTAACCCTCTTTTGCAGCAGATGGCGAAATGCGAGTTTGTCTGCTGGATCGATCCTCCCCATGAACGACATGTTGTGATATACGTGGATACATTGTGGAACCGAATCTTTGAGTTGAAAGCGCGGGTTGACAATCTCAACGAGGAAAACGATGGCCTCCGCCAACAGATGCAGCGCGAGAGGGGCAACGAGGAGGTTGTGAACATAGGAAGTTCCTATGATTCCACATGCTGCTGCGCCAACCCTAGCTGCATATGTGCATGCCACTACAATGATGGCCAACCACGTCCAAGGCGCCCAACTGGAGAACACTCTATGTGGGTAGCAGGAGGCACCTTCTACCATTAGGCACGGTCGGAGAAGCTTGTACCTCAGTAGTCTCCCCTTCTGTACGCACTTATGTTCAATCTCTTAAAGCATGCAACTAAATGGTAGACGCGCCATTGCGGTTGCCTTTTATCGAGTTGACATGTTGCATCGATTTGTCGCGTTCTTTAAGCTATACGACTCCATATGCATTGGACAAACAAGCGTTGTATGAACGAGTACACATAAGAACACAAAAGTATTACATGCATCACATATTAAGTGCAAAATTTAAGTATGTCATAACGAACAAATGTACAACCAGTGTAGGTGGACAACCCCTACTAGCCCTTGCCAACCGCACCCCCAGCATCCCCTCCCGCGTCGCCACCGCCCGCTCCACCTCCGTGTCCTCCCCTATGGGCTCGCTTGGGCCCCCTCCTCTGCACTGGGTGTCGGAGCCTCGGCCCCGACAGGGAAAGACGGTCTAGAGCCCTGGTCCGACGAGGACCGAGAGGCAAAGGGGTGGACAGAACTGGCTGCTGTGTGGGTACTGGCGCACCGACGAGCTGTGACACGAAGAGAACCTCAGTGGGTGTTGTGAGACCCCGGTTTATTAAACTTGTAATACTTAACCTTCCTCTGGTTCTAGTATCGTCTCGATGAATATGTGCCTCCCGGACAAGCAAAGACACATCATCATATCCAAGCATGCATCAATTCCATACAACATGATTATAACAAGTCTACCAAAAGACATACATAATATAAGTTATTACAACACAAATGAGGCCAAATGACATAAGTACCAAATAAGTAACAATAAGCAAAGTTGCCATAAGATGGCTTAAACCAAAGACGACGTTGTTAGCCACATAACACCACAGACAACCGACCCGCCAAGCTAAACGCCTCTTAGATCGCACAAAGACAACTCACAAAAGTGAGGTCCATCGGACTACTATCATCCTCTGCAGACAACACAAGCAATGCAGTGAGTACAAAAATGTACTGCAAGACTTAAATACATAGCTACATGAAAGTTGTATTCAAAGGAATGTGGTTATATGGTTCTTTGACGCATAAAGCAAGTTTCATTTGCAATATTGTAATAGATTGAACAATGACTTGTAAAATCTGTTTTAAGCATTTAAATAACAAATAGTAAACATAAGTAACAAGTATCCACCTAGAAGTGACTTTCCCAAAAGTCACTACAACATAGCATGAATCGATTCATACCACCATCAAGTTTTAATTTTAAAAGGTTGTAGTCTAGCTCTTGAAAGATTTCCCCAAGCGTGTCCATAACCCAGGCGAGGCTATTCGAATAGTTTTAATCCTGGGGTGTACCAATGTACCCACACTTGCATCGCTTTTTCCAAGTTATTAAGCACACTTCCTTTGGTATGCCGCACGGCTAAGTCCTACTGAACCCTTTCCAATGGAATATGCTAATCAAGAGACGCGACGTATGGGGGTTGATCCTTAGTGATCTGCAAATATGGATCACAAGGACCCATACGTGGAGCAAGATACACCGCCTCGCGGGTGTTCCTCCCTACAGACGTGTCCATGTTGCATATAATCAAATATGCAACCCACCACGCGACTCATTAATTAACACATCCCAAAGTACTCACCAAGAGAGGTCCCATATCCTCTAGTGTGGTTAGCACGCACAAATGCTTGGTTTGGTGTAACAAGTAGCTCGGTCCTTAATTGACCGGCACCATTCCAATCACACCCAAAAGATCACACCATCATACCATTGTGCCCAAGTCTAAATTGTTTTCATTTTCAGTTTTAGTTTTGCAATTTAGATGAAGCACAAGGCTGAAATATACATATTATAACAGCAAGGTTATCGACAAGTCGATAACCGCCATTTCTACCGATAACTAAGCATGGCTAAGCATAATAACACGTAAACTACTAAGTGACAAGGGTCCATCCATCGAACCCAAAATCACGCAAGTAACCTAGGCTTGAGTAGAGGAATAAACATTTCCCTCGATAATGCATCTAGTAGGCCAACTATCGACAATAGTTTAAAACAACATAGCAATGCATACATAGAATTTGCAAACAATATATTAGACTTTGGAAATAGTAGGACCAATATGATCAAATGAATGCGCTGTTTCGTCAAGTGCAGATCCGATCTGGCTCAATATCAAGATTAATAATATTGTCTTCGAGCATCAAATAAGAACGAAGAACACCAAATGAAACTCCAACAAAGAAACCATCGCAACAAGGGAATGATCTAAGACAATGATAGGAACGAATTATGCAATTTGAACTAAGTGCAAAAGATATGAACGCTCTTTCTCACCTATAACAACCTAATTAATAATTAACACTGCTCATGGCAAATGAATGACCTAGGGTCTGAAATTTTATAGTAGGTAGATTATGACATCCTAATAACAAAAGTTGGATTTACTAAATTTGGAGTTATACACATTTACTTATGATTTTTCTAAGTTGTAAATCTAATGCAAGTCATTTCTGAATTATGAACATGCTCGATTCTATTTTATATGAAAGTATATTAATGATTAATTTAACAAAATTGATTTTGCACAAATTGGATTTATACAGAAAAGATATGCATTTTTCAAGATTAAAACTATTTCGAATATTCAAAATGACAGAAATCGAGTTATTCGCCAATTTTCTGCACTACAACATGCTTAATTCCATTTTTATAATAAACTAGATGATAACACGATTTATTACAATTGGAATTATCTAAAAGCGCTCGTTTTTACATCATTTTCATTGATAAACAAATACGAAATATAGACAAACTCCAATAAAAGAATAAGACGAGTGTATCAACCTCCGAACGGAGCTTGGTGCCAACGACGCAACATGCCACGGCGCGGTTGCATAACGATCTCGTACGGGCTTGAACAGCCACACGATGGATAACATTGTACGTCTCCTCGCGTGTGCCATTCACACCGTCCGTGAACCTCTGAAGCCATGAGAGGTAGTCCGTTGTAATCTCAGCAGCGATGCTCGCCTATATCGAAAACAAGACAGGGTGAAAACTATAATGGCGGATGCCACAAGTGAAGTTTTCGAAGTAGTATGTAACGTATCGCGCGGTGGACGTCCTGCGCGAAATGCACAGGGTATGTGTCTGTCGGTGCCGGGACATATGGCGCGGGCTCATCTGCAGCAAGTACGAGCCTGGTACATGTCTGAGGAGCGTACCAGTGAAGGTACACGTCGTATGTGCTGAGGTCGTAAGGGGTGTCCTCCTGCACACGGTCCTGTAGCGCGCCCTCCCACTGCCCTACCCAGTCGTTCATCCTACTCCCCTAGTCCGTGTCCGTGGTGGACTCCCTTCCTACTGAACCTGCAAGATGTAACATGTAGTTAGAAGTCGTGCGTACGAGACGACAGCAAAAAACAGGGCATGTATGCCGATTACTCACGCATGCACGCTGTCGGGCACTGGCTGCCTGACTTGTACTGGATCCTCCTACCGTAGGCTGAACTAGCGCATCACACGATGTGCCCCGTAGGCCTCAACGAAGACGTTGAGGATGAGCGCCTTGCGGGTCAGCCAGTAGTCCCGGTCGCGCAGGCACAGCGAGGAAAGGCCGTGCGGAGCACGGGCATCTAACTCCTGAGGGGAGAGTATGGCTACCACAGAACGTCGTCCGCCATGAGCCGGTCGAACTGCTCCATGAACGACTCATACGCCCGTGTCACCTGCACGTGCGCGAACTGTACCTGCAAGTAGCACAAGATATTAGATAGGACGATCGGTTATATGAAGAAATTAGTCGGATGAAAGAGTACGTACCTGTCGTCGGCACCAAACCGAGCCCATTGTCGGCCGGTCCACCTCGTCTGCATTGTACATCTCCTGCCCGTACGGAGCGCTGTCATCCAACAAGGGCGGTCCGAGGCTAAAGCGCTTGAATGACCACAACTGCAGTAGGAGAGGACAGCCCGTGAGGATGGAGTTTGGCCTCGACCTAAAGCACACGTCGCACAAACCGTAATACGTGGTGGCAAGTACAGCCGAATCCCAGCTGATCTGGGGGGCCTCCCCGTTAGCGATGGCCCTGGCGTACACGATGAGCCACGCGTCGACGGTGTCACCGTGGCTGCTGGTGAACAGCACCCAACCGAACAGCCACAACAAGTAGGCCTCGAGGTGGTGTGACACCTGATGGTCGTCCGCGGCAGGGTCGATCCACTCGACCTGTGCACAACGAAAAAGATAGTGAGACCATAGTACGGAAAGGAGAGCGCAGTGGTTCTAACGGAAACATCATCGAACATGTACCCAGAACTGCGACAGCCACCGCAAGGGCAGGCCGTGCCTCTGTGCCTCCGGGATGACGTAGTACCTTGCCGCGGCCGCAGGCGGAAGGACTCCCTGAAACCTGGCCAGAAGGTCCTCGTGCCAGTCGGCCTAAGGCTCCCGCGGAAGGCAGCACCTCCCGCGATAGGGAGGCCAAGAAGCAGGGAGACGTCCTGTAGAGTAGGGGCCATCTCCCCGAATGGGAGATGGAGTGTGAGTCTCCGACCGCCACCTGTCCACAAGAGCTGTCAGCAAGGAGCGGTCGAACAGGAAGCGTCGGGACCACTCCGGCCCAGCATGGACGTCTCCATCGTCGCCGACCGCGGGTGCTACCGGCTTGTTCGGGCGAGAGGTAGTAGACCGACAACGCTCAGCATCCAAAGCAAGAAAAGGTCAGTACGAAAGGTACGTATGGCGAGAAGATAGTGTCGACGAATGCTAACCTGGCTGTCCAGCGTGGGTCTAGCCTCTAGGCCACCTGAGGTGTTCGCGTGCGGATCACCCCCAACACAGTCGCGTCGGCCGCACTCGCAGGATGAGGGACAAGACGCGATGCACGATGTAGCCAGTCGATGCGCTAGTCCAGGAGACCGAAACTCCAGTCCGATCCGTGAGGCTCACGAGCCATAGCTGCAAAACAACTTGAAGTTAGGACATATGTGGAAATATAACATCGAATGTAAAACAGGAGTAAATTTAACTTGTAAACAAACAAACCAAAAAGTAGTAGGCCACCAGGACAATACTTTCAAAATTGGGTAGTAGCAGAACAGTTACATAAACAATACAAAGTACACATGACAATATACACTGATTTGCAATTTTGGTCCCACTTGGATAGCACACTACATAGACAGTGGTACCACATGAAACTATGGCGATGCTTTTGCCCACTTTGCACATCGCAAGAAGTGGTGCCTTGCATCGTCTGGCCGTGTGGCCCTCCTGACCGCAGAGTCCGCGGCGTCGACCCAACGCCCCGACTTGTGCTTCGTCCATATAATTGGTAATACGACGACTCTGCCGACGACCCTTGCCACCCTTCAGCATGTCAATATCCAGAATCTAGATCCTGTTTGCAATATCCAAGGTGGCGAAGTTACCCACAACCCTGAAGCCCCTAAGCTCGCCAGTCCAAGCCTACACCAACCTATCCTTCAAGAAGTACTCGGACACAAAGTTCAAAGGGTCCATGCGCACAATCCCACATGCGGCAAAGACATGAGAGCATGGCTTGTGTAAGAGCTTTGGTTTATTGCACGTACAACTAGGTTTGTTCACATGATCTCCAAGCCATACCTCGTGGGTGACAAGAGAACGAGCCGTCCCAAATCCGGCTCTATCTTGGAGGAGCACGTCGAAACGATGCTCCGTATTTCCCATCACGTACACCGTGTGCAATTGGCCCTTCTCTGTCTTCGCCTGCATATATGCCATAATCTTCGAGTAGTACGGTGTTTGAGGGTTGGTGGCATGAAGTGCGGCATTTGAATGCCTCTCCCTGAAATACCCGATTGTGTTGTGCAGAACACCTTCCACGATGGCAACGAGGGGCTGAGAACGAAGGCCCCTAAGAATCTAGTTGTACACCTCTGCAAGGTTAGTGGTCATTATGCCGTACCTTGACCCGTTCGTGTCGTGCAGCAAAGACCACTTCTCCAATGGCACGACCTCGATCCAGTGTGAGAAGCACTCGATATTCCTCGAGGTCCTCCGCCTCGCTCCAACAGGTTCAGACTCTGGTCCCTGGTTCCTCTCGTCCACGTGTTTCCTACTGTGTTCATCTAGTTGCGTCCATAAGGCGTCAAATTTGCGCTGCTGGTTCTGCATAGCCAGCCTCTTGAATAGCTTCACCAAGGGTTGCTTCGGGAATTTCTTGAAGAAGTTGGCCCCTAAGTAGCGAATGCACCATCTACTCCTCATATCCGACCAAGGGAACGACTCCTCGGGGTCTTCCTGAAGTTTTCTTATGGCCTTCAGCATCCCGGCATGGCGATCATGGATCACGCACACACCAGGACGAGCTCGAACAAGTCCCACCCTCAGATGTCGAAGGAACCACAACCAACTGTCGTAATTCTCACCTTTGACGAATGTGATGGCCAATGGCAGAATTTGATTGTTCCTGTCAACGCCTATGGTCGTAAGGATCTGCCCCTTGTATTTCCCGATCAAAAAGGTCCCGTCAACTGAGACCACGGACAGCATATGCCTAAAAGCCTCGATGCAGGGACCGAAGGCTATGAAAGCCCTTTGCAATATTGAAAAACCTCGTGGATTTTTAGATGACATGTCCTTTACAGCAGTGTACGTGCTAGGGTTTCTCTCCTGCATCAACCCCAGCATACGAGGAAGGTTGTCGTACGCCGCCTCAAAAGATCCAAACCATCTTTCCAAAGCCTTCTGCTTCGCACGCCACGCCTTCGTGTAGCTGATCTTGTACTTGAATTTCTTCTCAATAGCCACCATAATGTGCTTGGCCTCCACATCCTTCTTCTCCACTATCTCTTCATACATCAAATTGCCTACGAAGGTCGATGTCGATGTTAGGTTACGATGTCTGGACAAAACACTACTGAGCATGCACGAGTGTGCCTCTACCTTCGAGACAATCTAGTGAATCTCATACTTCGGTCTATGTGCGTGCACTCGCCAAGGACAACCAGCCTGCTCGCACTTCACAGTGTACTGCTCCTGGCTAGATTTGACAACCCGAAATGTCTGCTGCATGGACATAGCCCATAGCTTAATGGCATCCTACAAGGATGTCTTATCAGTAAACATTGAGTGCAACCGAACCTTGGTAGCATGGTACTCCCACGGCGATTTGTGCTCGTAATGCGTACTTACACCCTCAACGTCAAATTTGTTCCATTCCTGGGGGATGGGAGCTCCGTCCTCATCGAAACTGTCCTCGTCGTCCTCCTGTAAAGCTTCCTCTTCAGCCAAGGCCAACCGGTCATCGCTATCCATTTGACGCAATATGTACTCCATATGCTCTCCTTCATGAGCCTGTCCTGTAGGCTCACCATGCTGTGACCGATCATCCTCTTCTGTATCTACCGCGTCGGGCTCATCACAAGCAACATCCTCCGAGCCCTTCGTAATGCTGCCCTCCAGCTCCTCTTCTTCACCAACTTGTTGAGCACCCGAGCTACTCCCACCACCAGGATGATATCCGACGGCGGGGCCCTGCACAGCTTCTTTTGGGCATGGTTGCACAAGCACTACACACTCATATCCACGGTGCCGACAGCCTTCTATAAAGCCCTTCCACACAGCCGTACGCATCAGTGTTCTCAACTCCCATCTGATGTACGTGGGAGACTGGCTCCAAAGCCCTTGTATGAAGACGCTGCACACCTCAGGGTCCAAGGAGAAGCTACGGTGAGCCAGTGTATCACATCTGCGATTCGTGCATTCTCGCCGTCCGGGTGTACCAGAGTGGCTTGCGAAAAACTGCTCAAGTCAACATCGTACGGACCTTCACGAACGGTGCCAACACTGTACTGTACTTTCAATGTAGTGGGTACAGGCATGACTTTTTGTATGCCTGCAAATATTTTTAATATTACAACTAGTCAGATCGCAACATTGCCTACATTGTAATTTACATTTGTAAGACGCTTCGCCTATCGTCAACAACTATACTACAGCATGATCAAGACGTCATTCATTCCCTAAGGCAGAGGCCACAATGAACGTGTAGTACAATATTCAGATTCAACCTCAAAACCAAGCTATTCCATAGCAGACATTATCCAATTCTGACGCTAACTTGCAATCTGAAATGCTACAAGTGGCGTTCCAGTCTTGTACAGAGCTATACCAATTACCTGAGTCAATTAGTTCATACAAATAATTCATCATCCTCATGCGCTCGGTCACGCGTTATTCATCCAATAATAGTCGGTCACCCATGCACCGACACAACTACTTCTCATAAACAACACTAATGCACTTTCAATGTAGTGGGTACAGGCATGACTTATTGTATGCCTACAAATATTGTCAATATTGCAACTAGTCAGATTGCAACGCACTGCTACATTATAATTTACATTTGTAAGGCCCTTCGCCTATCGTCAACAACTACACTACAGCATGATTAAGACGTCATTCGTTCCCTAAGGCAGAGGCCACAATGAATGTACAATACAATATTCAGATTCAACTTCAAAACCAAGCTATTCCATAGTAGGCATTATCCGATTCTAACGCTAACTTGCAATCCGAAATACTACAAGTGGCGTTCCAGTCTTCCACAGAGCTATACCAATTACCTAAGTCAATTAATCTCTACTAATTAGTTCTTACAAATAATTCATCATCCTCATGCGCTCGGTCATCTTCTAATTTTTTTCTCTAACTCAAATTTCCTACAGGTGCTACTTATACTATAATTTTTAACTATATAAACTATTTTTCTATCGCTACTACTTACATACAAATTAACAATGTTTCGATTTTCTAATTTTTTTCCTCTAACTAAAATTTCTTACAAGTCCTACTCATACTAGTATTATAACTACATAAACTATTTACTTACTAAAAAATATACACTACAAAGTAAAAAAAACTTACCTCACAGACGAAGTCTTCTCCCTCTCCCTCTTTCTTTCTTCTCCTCCTTCCTCTCTCCCTCTTTCTTTCTTGTCCTCCTCCCTCTCCCTCTTTCTTTCTTCTCCTCACATCGCTCGCTCTCTGTTTTTCTCTGCTCGTTTGCTCGCCCGAGGGGACCGCGCGCGGCCTTTATATAGGCCATCCAGTCGCTCTACAGTTCGGCGATTGGAGCTTCCTGTCGCTCTACGGTTCGGCGATAGCACATATCGCCCAATTGTTGGGCGACTGCAATTATTGCCGCTTGACGTTCGGTGACTGCACCCAGTCGCCTAACCGTTAGACGACTGAACCCAGTCGCCCAACCGTTAGGTGACAGGAGTATAATCCTGCAAAAAAAGTCACAAGAATAAATTTGTAATTTCTAATAAAAAATAGATTATTTTTTAAAAAATCGAGTATATATGACACATGTCGTATG
Source organism: Ampelocalamus luodianensis (assembly GCA_036346255.1). Classification (NCBI taxonomy): domain Eukaryota; kingdom Viridiplantae; phylum Streptophyta; class Magnoliopsida; order Poales; family Poaceae; genus Ampelocalamus; species Ampelocalamus luodianensis. The sequence continues at coordinate 9,217,400 of CM070627.1, read as the reverse complement.
GCTAAAGGCAACGGTTCAAGATTTAAGTCTCTACATGTTATGCGATTTTTTGTGATGATTTTTTAGGATTTGATCCTATGATTTCTCGGTTGCTGGCCGCCCTATACTATGTAGTAGAAAAACATTTCCCGCATAATTATCCCTACCCCATGGTCATTGTCTCAACATTTACATATTCTGGGTGATAAGGCCTGAATGATTTTTTTTTAAAAAAAAATCACACACATAAGGAAAAGTTATTTCAAACTTCTTTGATCCTAATTAATATATTTATGGGTTATTTAGATAGATGCTGCTCTAGAGTTGCAAGTTTTGAAATATGCTATTTCAAAGTTCGTCATTACATTTATGCCCTCTAGAGCTGCATTGCTTTCAGATATGTCATTATGATTTTTTCTAGACCAAATTGCCCTTCCTTCTTCCTCCTCCTTACCTTCTTAGTTCTTCCTCCCATTTTTTTTTGATAAGGGAATATTTATTATTCCAGCCTCTGCATAGCAAGATGTATATGGCTAGTCAGCATCAAAAGATGCGACTGAGAGTAACTTATTACAGCCAAGCCAAGTCTAAAAATTAAAGACAAAGCCTAGTACTAAACTGCCACCCATAGTTGGCATAAATCTCCATAACAGAAGTTTCCAAGCGTCGGCCCATGTCCTGAAGGATAGGACGATCCTCCTCCCTCTACAGTAGCGACCAAAGCGAAACCAATAGGTACCTCTGAAGATAACCTGCATAACAGAAGAAACGCGTGCCTTGTCAAACACCACATCATTGCGGCTCAACCATATGGCCCAACAAAGAGCACTTGCCCCAACCAATAAAAGATACATAAGTTTACGGTTAATCCCCACAAACCAATTTCCAAACATATGAGAAATACTTAAAGGCGGATTAAGGCCACTTGAAATATGTACCACACACCAAATGAACTTAGCAAAATGACAATCAAAAAATAAATGTTGTATTGTTTCATCCATACTACAAAAACAACATTTGGTACTATCATTCCATTGTCTCTTTGCTAGATTATCCTTGGTTAAGGTTACTCCATTGAACAGGAACCATAAGAAGATCTTAATTTTTAGAGGAATCCTAAGTTTCCATAAGTAGCGATTAGTTGGAATTACCATACCATTAATCAACGCTCTATACATCGAATGGACAGAAAATTTACCATGTTGATGTAAAGACCATCGAAAGGTATCTTGGACCTCTATTAATTGAATGGAAGCTAATCTTATGACCAACTCATTCCATGCAACTAGCTTATCACCGACTAAAGCTCTACGGAAAGAAATATGAAGAGGTACAGAATCTAAAACTTCTACGACCGTAGCATGCTTTCTATAGACAATATTATATAAAGCTGAATATAGTTGACTAAACTTAGTTTGACCCAACCAAACATCTTCCCAAAATCTGATTTGAGAACCATTATGCAAAGTGAAAGAGCCAAGTGTCAGAAATTCAGTCTTAACCTTCATAAGGCCTGCCCAAAACTGAGAGTCACCTAGTTTATATTTCACTTGTGCAATTGATTTGTTCCTCAAATATTTATTACACAACAGTTATTGCCAAACGCCATCCTTATTAATTAGGCTAAAAAGCCACTTACTAAGTAAGCACTTATTCTGCAATTCTAGATTCAAAATACCCAAGCCACCCTGATCTTTCGGAGTTCAGAGAATGTTCCACTTAGTAAGTCTATACTTTTTCTTATGCCCATCACTTTGCCAAAAAAAATCTAGATCGATAGTAATCCAATTTTTTTAAGAATTCCTTTGGGCACTTCAAAGAAAGAAAGCATGAACATGGCTAAACTACTAAGGACAGAATTAATAAGAATAAGTCTACCCCCAAAAGATAGAAGTTTGCCCTTCCAACAACTTAGTTTCTTTTGAAATCTCTCTTCAACTGCTTGCCAATCCTTAATTGATAACTTCTTGTGATGCATTGGAATACTTAGGTATCTAAAAGGCTGGTTACCCCTTTCACAACCAAAAATCTGAGAATATGAGTTTGCCAAATCCTTTGCTTTACCATAACAAAATAATTCACTCTTATGGAAATTTATTTTTAGCCCAGACAGTTGCTCAAATACACATAGCAAGAGCTTCATTGTAACACCCTGGCTATTTGGAAGCCAGAATGCTACCTAAGGATCTAGCATGCAACCTTATATTGGAATAATTTTCAACAATAAATCATCAACAAAGCTAAAAAGTTCAACATCAAACGAAACATGAACGAAAACGTAATAATGGATCCATTTAGATAATTCTATCAACAGATAATCAATGAACATAAACAGTTATTTAAACGAACTCAACGATAGAGAAGGAGTCATCCCAAACTGAATTTATTTATTACAGTCCATCAATTAATGAAAGAAGAATAGTGATAGTTCTGTTATTGAAACTAAAGCAAGTGAAGTGTGTTGAGTAGTGCTTGTCTACTCCCTCCCAAGAGAATCTTCATCAACGATCACCTAAAATAAATAAATAAACAAGGCAAGGGTGAGTCCACGACTCAGCAAGTACAATGGCTAATAGAATAGGCAATCAATATGAATAAGACAATCTCGTCACCATTTCGTAACATACAACAAGTGATTATCTATGTTGATATGAGATGAATGCTCAAAATCAAGGAATTTGGATTGCACACATGCATATCTCGCAGATAGCCGTTGATACACCCGCTCGGTGTTCACTCAAGCCCGCATCTTAACAAAAATACGGGGATCCACTTCCCATATGAAGAATGTTTCATACGGTGTCCAACACCGCCCATCCTGGAATTAATGGGACTTGCGCACCCATCCCGGAATTGATGGGCTCTCATGCGCACCCATCCTCGAATTGATGGGCTCACCATCCACTCCGTGGATGGTAAATGACAATGAATGCATGAAATGACTTATCGAATGAATAATGACATCATCTCCAATCATGGATTCAACACATAAGAAATATCATAGACAATTCATCATCTCTTGTGTCATAAGACATCACAACACAATCACATAAACATTCATCAATCACAAGCAATAAGATAGCAATGCACTTGCCTTCCGCGATGCGACGCGTTAACCGAAAAAGGTGATACTCCTAAACTCGAGGCTTCACCGCCTAAACAAGAAAATGCTTCAAAACCCAAGGTAACATCCTTTTTTTTTCAATTCCTCTTTTAGGAATAAAATTTCTCTCAGACATTGGAATTCGAATTCATCGCATACCACAGGGCTCAAACCTCTTAATTTAACAACCTCAAATTAGGCTTAAACCGAAATACATCATCCGTTAACAACACGCTTCACCAAAATACTCAATTATGAATATGCAGGATCATCTCACGACAATCAAAGAATAAATTCACAGATATAATACATCACATCATATCATAGATTAACAGCAAGAAGGATAGTATAGAAGCAATTCAACAATTGCTCAACAGATGAAACATAACAATAGAGATGCGGAAGCAATAGATTCCCAACCCCACCTACTGTGCACAGTGTGTCATTTTAATGTTCTTCTATTAACCACGGACCTAAAGCCCGCTCTGATACCAACTGTAACACCCTGGCTATTTGGAAGCCAGAATGCTACCTAAGGATCTAGCATGCAACCTTATATTGGAATAATTTTCAACAATAAATCATCAACAAAGCTACTCGTTCACATCATCCTATTCATGTTCAAGATTAAATTTAGTTTTATCTTACATTCGTTGATGATAAACTGTAATAATTAAATTATAATTGGTGAAGGAAGGATACCTTCTCCACATGGATGTTGATTTATTACTGCGTGTGAACCTTCTTTATTGATGATCGGAATTAAATAACTTAAAAGGTGAAGGAAGGATACCTTCATCATATCCTGTTTAACTTAATGCTGTCTTTAGTTGATATACTTGTTTCAAATTCTTCCGCATTATGGATGTATGTTAGATGTTTTAGGTGACATCTTGGCTTCCGGATAGCCAGGGTGTTACATTCATGTTCTTGGCTTGTTCTAAATTATGATCCATAAAAAGAATTGTATCGTCAGCATATTGTAAAATTGACAAGCCATCATTAACTAAATGAGGGACAACTCCTTTAAATTGCCTATCATCTTTGGCCCGTTGGTTAAGGATGGCCAGCATATCCGCAACAATGTTAAACAAAATAGGGGATAATGGGTCTCCCTATCTAAGACCTTTCTTAGTCTAGAAAAAATGACCAATGTCATCATTTACTTTAATACCTACACTTCCTCTTGTTACTACCTGATCTATCCAAGCACACCACAACGGAGAAAAGCCTTTCATCCTAAGGGTCTGCTGTAAAAAGGACCATTTCACCTTATCTTATGCCTTCTCAAAATCCAACTTTAAAATTACCCCATCTATCTTTTTCCTATGCATCTCATGAATCGATTCATGTAAAACAACGACCCCCTCCATAGTAAAATGTCCTGGCATAAAAGCAGATTGAGTCGGTCTGATCACATTTTGAGCTATTACAGATAATCTGTTAGTAAGAGCTTTAGTGAAGACCTTAAAACTCACATTTTACAAACAAATAGGCCTATACCACTGAATAAGAGTAGCATCAGTTTTTTTAGGCAATAAAGTAATAATCCCAAAATTTAGACTGAAAAGAGGCAATCTCTTATTATGGAAATCATTAAACAAGCTCATTAAGTCCTTTTTAATGATTTCCCAAAAAGTCTGATAAAACTCACCAGGGAAACCATCAGGTCCAGACGACTTGTTTAATTCCATCTGGAAGATCGCCTCTTTCACCTCTTTATCCGAGAAACATGCAGTTAACAACTCATTTTCTGCATTAGAAACTTGAGGAATATCATCCCGACAAGATTCATCCAAAGAAAAATGATTCTCCTCCGATGACCCAAAAAGATCTTTATAATATTTAGTGATATATCTTTTAAGGTTGTCATTACCCTCTATCACTCCATCCTCATGTTCCAATTTAAAAATATGTGTCTTACAATGTCTCCCATTCACAACCAAATAAAAAAATTTAGTGTTATTATCACCTTGGAGCAGATTAGTTGTTTTGGAACGTTGGAGCTATTTAATCTCCTCTTCCCTTAGCAACTTGGTCAGCCGATCTTTAAGATGATGTCTTAAATCTAATTCATGAGGTTGTAAATGCTGAAACTCCACTTTCTTGTCTAAGTCGTCTAACAAGGATAACAACTCTTTCTTCTCTTTCCTAAAAGCACCTAAATAATCCTTCGCCCAACCTCTCAGATATTTCCTAAGCCTCCTAATCTTAGCCTGCCATTTATCTAAAGGCGAGACTCCACTAGTTTCATTTCTTCATACACTAGCCACCATGTCATAAAAACCCTCAATGGTAAGCCAACTTAATTCAAATCTGAACAACGGTTGGTTTTTACCAGGAGAGCTTTCCCCCGTACTAAGTAACAAAGGTGTATGATCTGAAATGTCTCTAGATAAAGCTTGCACTATAGACAAAGGGAATTTTTGTTCCCACTTAGTACTCATCAAAATGCGATCAAGTTTTTCAAAAGTAGGAATAACATTAGAATTTGCCCAGGTGAATTGACGACCCGTTAAATCTAACTCTCTCAAATTCAAATCATTCATAATGGCATTAAATAAGAAAGGGTAACGATTATCAAACTTATCGTTATTCTTTTCTTTTGGACTCCTAATGATATTAAAATCACCACCAACTAGAAGAGGTAAATGTTCCATACTACAAGAATGCACCATTTCAGACAAAGAACTCTCCTTGTATTCTGGCTATGCAGCACCATAGACAGCAACCAAAACCCATCGAAAACCATCATCTTTATTCCTTAGTGTAAACTTGATATAAAAGTCCCCTTCTACCACACTTCCTATATCAAAAACATCTAAATTAATACCTAGCAGAATACCTCCTGAACGACCACGAGGCTCTGACCAATGCCAAAAGAAATGTCTACCACCACAAAAGGTATCCAGGCAAATATTTGAGAAATGTTTCCTATGAGTTTCGAGCAAAGCAATAAAATCTAAACTCTCTTCTTTAGAAATTTCAGATAAAAACCTATACTTAGCCAAGTCTCGAAGACCTCTACTATTCCAAAAAACTCCTTTCATCTAGAATAAGATTTGTTTTTTGGATGCAAGCCTCCCACGGGACCTATACCCTACCTTCTTTTTTTGAGGAGCTACATGAGGGAAACCGCTCTGACCCTCCATAACACCATCCATAACTTCCTCCGTCAAGCCACCACATAAGTGACCAAGAGTTAAGTTATCAATGCCATTATCCTCAATTTCAGACTCCACCTCTTTATCTACTAAAGAAGACACATCTTTAATAATCGGAGTTAATACAAACCTATCCTTTTCTACTTTCTTAATAAGCACTACTGAATCATCAACATGGTTGCCCATTAACACCCCAATGTTTTCAATATTATCGGTTATACGCTTATTAGAAAAAGAAAGAAAGGAATTAAGGATCGTACCATCGCTGAATTCCAGATTATGTTTAACGACCAGCCGAGCGGCACGCTCCACAGAGTCTTCATCCACCGAGTCCGCCCGACGCTTGCTACGTCTAGCCGAGTTGCACTCGACCCACGACCAGCAAGACTAACGGGAGCAGACTGTCCCCTGCATGGCCTTCGGCCTGCATTGGATCTTGGACGTCCTGCCTCCAACCCAACAACACAAACGTCCAGCCCAACATCACAAACCCCCTCTTGGGCAGACACTAGCCCCTCAGAAACCTCCAAGCATGGAGAAGCTTCCAAACCTGATAAATCCTGCAACACAAAATTATTAGGAAAAGACCACTCCGCCTCCAGCGCCACCTTATTGACCACCTCCACCTATTGAACAACTTCAGACACTACACCATCCTCCTCTTCCGCCAGAACCCCATCCACACATTCCAATAGCAACTTATCAATCGCTAACTCCAGGATTTTATCCACCATACTAAGCATAATTGAGTGCGACACCCTACCCTCCTGTGTCGACGACAAAATATGCCCCTGAACCACCTGATCTCCAGAGGCCGAATTTTTAGAAAAAACAACCTATCCCTTAGTTACCTCCCCATTCTTGGCTCTCTTGAAATCTCTGGATTTATTCCCCGGGTTCCGGTCTTGATCATTGCCATCATCCTCCTAACCATTGTCATCCATATCCATCTGTAACACCCCAGCCCGACATGAGTCTGGAATGCTACTGAAGAAGACATTAATAAAGCTAAACTAGAACAATCTGCTAAATTTCGGCATAACCTCCGTTGTATGGTTAGCTATACGGAGGTTCCCAAAAGATAAAAGTATAACATAACTAAATAAACCAACCTCCAATATCATATCTAAGCATTTAAAACATGATATTCAGCTAGGACACATTCAAGATAACCAAAGTACGTTTCTCATCATTATTACAAATAACCTTGATGCATAAGGCCTAACCATCATCATCTCTTAAGCAGTTCGCCTAGTTATTAATGGACACTCTAAAAGAATTAATCAACTTGAAAATATGCGTGTCGAGTGTGTGACTCCAACTCAAGTCTACTCCCTCCCATGCATGCCGTTCTTGCAAAATGTACCTAAAACACAACAAAAGCAAGAGTGAGCCCAAAGACTCAGCAAGTACAAAAAAATCATTAACCTCACAATTGCAGCAACAACATTCAAACCCAAAACCTTACTCGAAAACATAGCTCATGATGTATGAATGCAAATATGCAATGCATCTTTTCTCTTCCACTCTATTTCGCATTTTACCGATAATGCGAGATATGCGACCGTCGCAGCATACCATGCCTGTGCTTGCACACGCAGGGACCAATTGCCCAATACTCCGCAAGTAAAGGGGACCTCAAGCCCACACTGCACAAGTGTGGGGACCAAAAGCCCATCGTTTTCCTGATGGGGACCTCTTTTCAATGCCCACATTCCACGAATGTGGGGACCTCATGCCCGTCATCTACATGACGGGGACCTCGAATATGCATACCTGGTCACCACATGACTAAATCTTATGTATGCTCTCATAGTGCACATGAACAATTACAATTTCGCAGTAATCATGAACAGCATCAACATCATACATGAGTAACAATCATTCATATCATAAGCATTTACCATCTTTAATCAACATATCACACTATCAACCAAGCATAGCTAATATGTATCAAAACACTAGGACTCACTGTCAAAAAATTCATAATTACTCTATCAAACAGAGTACTTGCCTTGACCGCGTGAGAATGGAGGATGTGAAGAGGGTACTGCCTCCGGAACCAGTCCCTCACCTAAATTCATTTAAAATCATACTAAGACAACACTAATGTACCACACAAACTATAAAAGCAAACATGAACTTGCAATAGTTCTTTTAACGCGAACCCAACTCCAATTTTTAGATGTTGTTCTGTCTCCTCTGCGGACAATCGCGTTCTAAAATTCATATCTTTTAGTACAAGAGTCCAAATGAGGTTTTCTTGGACTTCATTGAAAGATTATCAATTTCCCCAACTAAACTTAGTTGGTGGGCCTTCCTGATTCGGCCATCTAATATCCTTATCATGCTAATTAAAAGAACATCGATTTCACGTTAGGTTCTCTGGACAGTACACTAAAAATACCATAACTTTCAGCTCGTTTGTCCAAATTTTACGTTCTTGGGCTTCCTTGAAAGCTACGACAATAATCTACAACTTTGGTTATATTGAGATCCTCTAAGTTTTCATTTAACTGATCACTAAAGTCAGATTTCTAAAACCTGTCAGAGTACTGACAGATTCGCAGAACAATCACACTAATAAATTCATAACTTCTACTACAGAGGTCCAAATAATACAATCTAGCACTTCATCAAAATCTATTGACGTCCTCTACAATACTCTAGGAGACGCCCAGAACTGAATCCAGACTTAACTACATCAAAATGACTGTCTAACGAAATCTGTCCTGAGCAGGCCATAATACCGACATTGCTACAACAATTAAATGTGCATCTAATCGGGGGAAAACCGGGGTTACCCTTGACGAACTACTGTAGACCACGATGCAGCCTGCGAACCTTCCCCTTCCCTCTTTTCTTCCCTTCTCCCTTCTCCTTCTTCTTCCTTTTTCTTGGCCGACCACCACAATGAAGAGGCACCAGAGGAGAGGGGGCACCACCATGGAGGAGATGGGTTGCTACAGTAGCTATGCTACAGTGGCGCGGTGGTATTGTAGCACCCTAGGGTTCCCCCTCCTTCTTTAGTTGGTTTCTGGTTTCCTCATGGGCCATGGGCCATGGGCAACTATGCTTGTTTTTCCCCTGCTTGACTATGGGCTGCGTGGCCCATTCTTCTCTCAATTTCTGATTTTTCTCTTTTAATTATCTTAATTCTCTCTCTAATTTTTATTGCATCCACTAATGACAAACGGGATATTACACCATCTGCACCGGAACATTGACCATAGTGTCTTGTTCCACTACGAACTTCAGCTCAAAATAACGATCACCAATAACCACATCCATCTGATTCGGAATTAAGTCCGAATTAAGAACAGCAACGAAGAAATGACCAAAGTTATTGTGCTTCGTAGTCTTCATATCCACCTTCTGAGTGGCCCCAAACATGGAGCCTAATGCCCAAAGAATTTGGTACTTACGCAACTGTTTAGGAAGACCATTAACTCGTATCCAAAGTTTTGTCATAGGCATACTACATTGGACATCCTCATATTCTTCAAAAGTCAATTGCACACCAAGCTCTTTAATCACCGCACCACCATAGGCCATTGTACGCTGCAACTCAGCTTGGGATGGGAAAGGAACTACAAATGAGTTATTTTCCACTTCTTCAACCACCCAAGCCCAATCCCCTGGTACAAGTTTGTGTAGGTGACCAGTCAGCTGTTCGACTAAGATGGAGCTCCCAACTACTTTGACCAAAGTAGTCGACTGATCTGATGACTCATCTGATAGGGGAGCATGCGGAATATGATAGAAACCAAGCTCTTCTGCCGCATATCCCACCGAGTGTGCCACCGGGTGAGGGTCTTTAAGAATGGGACACTTAAAAGCTACATGCTCATTACTGTCACAAATATCACAACATAACACTGCCTTACAAGAAGACGAAGCATGACCTTTAGTTGCACAGCGCCAACAATATTTCTTCTTTGCATTGGCCTTTGATGATCCACCCTCAATATCTCCTTGAATTGCCGCATTCCCGGAAACCTCCTGATTCTTTGCCAACGAGATGGATGACACTTGAGGAGCCTCATCTCCTGCCAAAGCAACCAGCCCTGCAGTCAACACAACGCCTCGAGGAACTGAAGCCGGTTGTGCCGCCTGAGCCGCTGTAGCAGAACTGCCGGTCGAGAGAAGCCCTTGTGCCTAGCCTGCTACTTGAAGACGTCTCGGCGGCAGAACAGTAGTTGAACCAGCAACAACCGAAGACGGCATTGCCACCTTCGGCGGTAGGTCTTTGATCCCATAGCCATGAAACTGCTTGCCCCGGCCCTGGAACCGCCCGCCACTGCCGCCTCCGCCACGTCTAGGAGTGAAGCCATGGTGCCCACGACCATGGGACAGCCCGCGACGACCTCCGCTGCATCCAGGTCTGAAACCCCCGAACCCAGGATTGAAGACTTGCCCGGCGAAACACCCTGGATGGCCACCATAGCCATCCCCGCCTCCAAAGTCGTCACCTCTGTCGTATCCATGAGAGCGATTCTCAAAACCACCATGAATGAAACCGTGGCACTACCACCATTAAAGTCGAAGCCATTACCTCCAAAACTTCCCCGAGCGCCAGAATGACCTCCATGCAGACCTCCTCCATGACTAGCGCCTCCGGTCTCCATCCCTCGGTGAACCACTTCAGCGTAGGTCGGTCGGAGTTGAGTTGGTGCCACCGCCTTTAGGGGAAAGACCCGACCTGAATCCCTAGCGCCCCGAGAAAGAACGCCTGTGTGGGCAAAAAAAAAAAATGACCCAACGCGGTTGAAGGCCGAAAACGCCTTTGGCCAGGCCCACTCGGGACAAAAATTGAAGGCACCGGTCCAACTCGGTCAATGCACAATGATCTCCTGAAATTTTGGTGACCAGGCCCACACTGAAAGGTCGTATACCTCGGACTGGGTTTAGATTCGAATTTCAAAATTCGAACTCCATCTTCAACCTCCGGCCCCTGAAGCTCCTGGGATGGTAATCCACGATCTGCTTGCCTCCACGACTGTAGCCCATGCACGGAAGATCAGCGATCAACCACTGCCACATCCCCTAGGGTTAAAGGTTGCGGACGATGACGATGTGGTAGAGGTCCTTGTTGGTGATATTCCCTAGAGGCAATCATGGAGATGATTGTATCACGTCTATGTTTATGAGTTCTTGAATAAATGTTATTATGTTCCTTGAATGAATCATTAGTTCTGAAGATCAACGAGTATGTGACTTGTTGGTGAAACTCTTCGACTTGTATGATGTCGTTCTAAATAGTATCCATGGTCGAATGTCACTGATCGGAACACCAGTGACTCTACGACCAGTGCATATATTGATAGATGACCATGTTTCACCGGTCATGATCGAATCAATAATGTGAACACATGTTAGAGAACATGGGGTTGGATTGACCCACCTTGAGACACTATTGAGATTGTTATGATTCTGTATGTCATTAGTTGGTCTCAAGCAATGATGATGCATAATCCTTAGACTCGAGATCGATGGTTCATGGTTCCCAAACGCTACTACATGTGTAACAACGCTCTTAGGGGTTGCCAAGTGGTCGAATAAAGAAAGTGCATGCATGCCACTAGTGGTCAGAATAAGGTTATCGGTAGTTATAAAGGTAGCTTTCGCTTAGTTCGATATGCTATGAAACATGCGAACAAAATCAAAGAGAGGGTCGTATGTGGGGTGTACACTTCAAGGTCGGACACATATGTAATTTCATAAGTCCAACATAATTACACAAAAGAGTTTGAAATTAGTTAATAATGCAATACAAATAGTTCAAATAAAATCTTACATGAATGAAAGAGTCCTAAATAGCCAATAGAAATCACAATACCACACTGCCCAATCTCTTTCCTTGGAAACACTTGATTATATCATCATCACTAACTTTCGAGAAGATACCTCGCTCTATAAAGGTGACTAAACAATCATTCAATATTTGATCGCTCATACTATTTCTCAACATGTTCTTCACAAGATTCATCGCCGAAAATACTCTTTCAACGCTCGCCGTTGCCACCGGTAGGAGCAATACCAATTGCATTCTTAAGTGACAAGGAAGTGGTATCAGCTACATGAATTACTCTAAGGAACCGCTCACATACCCGTCCTTCTTTATCAACATAACACAAAAAAGAGCAAGTTGTTCTTTGTGGGATACATCACTAGACTCATCAGCTAGAATTAAATAGTGATCATCACCAATTTCTTCAATAATGTGCTTGGTAGTTTGGATGACACAACAATTAATTATGTCCGTTTGTATCTCATGAGCAATCATCTTACAATTCCCAGAGGCATTGTTTAAGACAACCTTAGCAACCTCCTTATTGTTGTTTGCAAGCCATTCCAAAAGTTCAAGAAAATTCCCCTTATCGCTAGAATTTGTACTTTCATCATATCCACAACATGCTAGTTCTTGATGTAAACTAAACCTCAAGCATCTAATTGAATAAGTCAACCTAGAAATGTAAAGTTGTTTATCCTCTTCAGTTTGTTTTCTAAGAGCTTGAGCAATTGATATTGTAGGTTTAACAAAGAAGTTGTATTTTTCTTGAGCTCGATTATGGACACTTCTTATACTACCCACATGCTTGTCAATTGAGTCATACTTATTTCAATTTCTAAATCCTCCTTTAACAAAACTATCGCCTCCCACAATTTTCTCCTTGAACAAATAACAGACAAAACAAAATACAACATCCTTCTCGACCCTATATTCAATCCAATTATACTTATCAAACCAACTAACATTGAAACGGCGTCTTTTATCTGATATTTCAATCCAAGTGTCAATTGCTTGACAGTTTCTAAGGTGCACTCTGGAGTTAGGACATAAGAATTATAGAGGTGCTTTTGATATTGCTTGTGTTATTTTCAGGTGGCAACTTAGACACTTTTGTATGTGTACAGTGGTCAAAATTTAAAAAGTGTTGCATGCCAACGATGCCAGGATCTCGATCTGTATCGTACGTAGGGTAGTGTAGGATCAAACAATCTTGATCATGATATTACCGACCATATAAAAAATTTGTGGCCCAGGCCTTATGATCGTCGTAATCACAATTTTCTAGGCACGATCCTATGTCCATGTCAACACAAAAATGTTCCCACCTAGGATCCTAATATTGACAATGTTGATGTACACCAGTACACTGAGAAAGATGAGCTAAAGAAAAAGCTATAGGAAAAGCTCTTTGAACGTCTGTTGCATACATACATCCAGGCCAACTGGACGAAATAAAGGAGGTCTACTTTGAAGGAAAGTCCTATTTGGGACCCAACGAATTTCAGGGAATTTCATAACAAACAACGTTGTTCATATGGGATTACTACGAATTTCTCACGTTCCAAACGGGCCATAGGGTTTTTTTTTTTTAGTATTACGACATACTTCAAGAGGGAGCAGCTTCTCTTGACCCCTACAAGATATGTCGATATTACCAGATCTTGGTGACAAACATTGGACAAGCATGCTTTGACTATTGAAAGAAGCAGGAGAAAAATGTCCAAGCCATTTGACAATAGAGCTAAATTTCAGTTTCAGCTTAAAGCTTCTGGAGACGGGCCTACCACCAACATCATTTCCTACCACCAACATGATGACCAGTTAGCAAGGCCGCAAGGGTACCATGTTTTAGCTTACTTAATAGCGAAATCAGCAGAAAAATGTATCTTTATTGATTCAGCGATGAAGTACAATGAGAGGAAGGGTTTGTAGCTACTTCTAATTGTAGGGAAAATACGGCGATGAAATAAATTTAAGAACGGAAAAAGTAATGCGTGACAAAAAAAAAGAACATATGTTGAGTTGGATTGTGGTTTCTTTGATGTCGCAGTGGTCGTTTCTTTTATAGCCTCCATCCTCGTCGTATAAAACAGCAGTGTAACACCCTGATCCAATACGGAGCCCAGAATGCCACCAACTATACTAACTATCAATTTTAACATCAATCTACAATAAATTATAACAAGCATCTCAACAATAAAACCCGTCCACGGGTCACATTAGAACAAGTATAGTGATATAACAATCATAGATAATTAATCTCTACGAAACATAGCAAGATACTAATCCAAGAACAACTCAAAACCAATCGAATAAAGTATATTGTAACATCTTAAGGTTATGTTACCAAAATAAAGTTATTACTTTGATTGGAATTTCTAAAAATTTGAAAGAGTTTAATTGCTTTTCTTGAATTTTTTAATTTTAAATGTAACATCCCAATTTTAGGCTTGTGTTTCAAATGTAAGAAAATCAGTAGAAATTAAAACTTTGTCTTACATCATGTAATTCCTGAGGTGCCAAGAAATTCTTGTACAAGGGATTATGGAAATACATTGTCACAAGTCTTGTTGATCCAAATCTTGTTATTCCAAAACAATCTTGTCAAATCTTATGGTCATCCTCTGGGAATAATTTTCCTAAGTCTCGTGATGGTATGTGACCCTCTGAAAATCTCACAATTTTTAGAAATTGTTTGAAAATTTTAGAGGCGATCAAACTGCTTGACTCTCACCAAACATTAAAGCAGAGCCTTGCAGAATTTTTGGAGATTTATTCGCAGTATAAAAATCTCTGAAAATTTTACACAAGGTTAATATCTGAGTTAGCAAGATCCTGTAAAATTTTCATAATTTTTGGAGTTATTTTGCTACCTCAAACAAATCTTTCAAAGTCTCTGCTTTTATTTCAAAGTCAAACTAGGTTTTATCATACTTGTTCGAGTCGGGCTCGCTCAGCCAATCGACTTGGTCCACCAACTAAACGCACCGAGCCACTCTTTAAAGAGAGCGTTGAATCTCGCCCGTTGATTTCAATCGCACGCGCCGCGTGTAAGACTTCGGACCTTCCGGTTGCAAGTTTGGTTGTCAACCGTTAGATCTCAATCCAACCGCTGTGGTCCTCCGAAACCTTCGGACCCTCCGGTTGCATTTTTGAATCTGAGCCGTTGGATTAAGATCCAACGCTCGCGTACCCCTTCGTTGTAAATAAGAGTTGCGACGTGGAGCTATCTGAGCCGTTCAATTCTAATCGAAGGGTTCGCATCCTCTCCGCTGTTTTTAAAGCCCGTAGGCGTGGCGCTATCTCAGCCGTTCGTGTCTCATCCAACGGCCGTGAGTCGCCTGAGCTTTTGCGCTGGTCATCTTCAACCTCCCGCCGTGCGAAAACAGTGCAAGGCATGGTGAGGTCATTTCTTGCTCCCTAAAGCCACCCTAGCCGACGTGTAGTGGTATGGGCGGTACACTGAGCTAGGCCATGCCCTAAAACACGTCTTCACCTCTTTTCCTTGTCGGCCGCACCCTGTGCTTTGTGTTTTGCCGCCCGAGAGAGGAGTGGTGCAAACCCTAACACTTTCATGGCCTTATAAGCACCCAAACCCTTCCTGGTATGTCTTTAGACCACCACCAAGCTTCACCCACCGTGTTGGAGCTTAACACCTCAAAAATGGCAAACCGCCATTGTTGACCCGTGGAGCTCCATTGGTGTTCTTGGTGTTCCAAAGGGTCCTCCTTCACGCTTTCTTTGCCTAACCTCATCTATTTATCACCTTGAACATTTCCCCTCACTTAATTTTGGATTTGATTCTCGTGAATTGTCCAATTTGGGGTTTGTTCAAATTCGGCTAAATTGGTCATCTTCTTCCTCACCTGTGAGTGCTCCATTTTCCAATTCTTTGCTCTTATAGCTTCGTGGATCACAAAGAAGCTATTTTGATGCTTTGGTATCACTCATATGGCTCAGGTGTCGTTTTGGTCTTCTTCTCCAAGTCCCATGAAGCCACCTTGATCAAGCATCTCCTACCATCTTTAAAGCTTCGGTCGCTAAGGTAGCTTCTTATTAGTCCTTAGAAGCTTTGGCACCCGCCTTGACGCGCAATGAGCTTTTTCGCTATTTTCATGTTTAGCAAAAGCTCCTGTTTTCATTTTCCTGCCAGCGGCGTTCCGATCCCACGGAGAATGCTACCATTAGACTCGTTGTGCTATTGCGATTCCATTTTAGTACTTGGTGAGCGCCGCGCTGCCGTGTCGCCGCGATTCGCCGTTGAAGCCACTCGGTTTTGCTTAAGACGCTCCCGTTGCTCACCGTTAGGACACATTAATTACCAATCATTAGTTATTAATTGTGTCTTAATCATTATTATTGAGCCACCGACCAGGGCCCAATATCCTTAAATCGATCTCTCGTTCACTCCGCACCGTTCGACATCATTAATGTCAATCATTGCTTAATTAAATGAGTCGGCATTTAATCGCCGCTTTAATTAACCTCTGGTCGATTGTGGGCCCGAGGGATTAAAATCAAATTCCGTAGTCATTAGTATCTATTTAATGATCATCATTAGTGGCATTAATTCGTCCTAACCACCACTCTCGGGCCGACGACAAGTGGGTCCATTACGCGTGCACGGGGTAAACGGTAGCGTGGTGACTGAAGTCACCGACATGCGGTCCCACATGTCAAGATCCTCGTTTGAACTCCGATCATCACCCACCGCTCATTTTTAGATCTGCGGTCTTGATCGTGGAGTGCATTCGACCATCCGGTTCCCTCATCATCTCGACCGCCGATCTTGCGATCAATGGTCGAGATCGTGTGTGCAATCGGACAATCCGGTTGTTGGTGCGTCGGGCCGCCCATCCGCCGACCTGCGGTGATTGGCCAAGCAACCGCACCGTCGGTTGCATACACTCGTGTGAGCCGTTGATCTTGATCCAACGGTGGACCCCGACAGGTTTGGCGGCGTGCGCTATTTCCGCCGTGTGTGGGCTGTTGATTTTAAATCTACGCCCACAAGGCCCACGCCATTTTCTTTGTTTTGGGTTGTTACGTATTTGATGAAGTACTTATTTAACAACCAAAATGATGTAAAACTTTAGAAACTCATAACTAATTCATTTTAGCTACCTTTTAGTTAATTCCAATGTAATAAATTATGTTATCACTTTAGCTTATTATAAAAATGGATTTAAGCATGTTCCAGTGAGCGAAAAATTATATAACTAGGAATAACTTGAATTCTGTCATTTTGAATATTCCGAAAATGAATAAAGCTTTAGAAAATGCATATCTTGCTCTGTGTATGTCCAAAATGAATGATTCCCACTTTGATAAATTTGTTATTAACCCAGTGTTAATATAAAAATGATGGTAGGTCCAAGATTGTAACAGAAACCTTGATTAATGATTTAGTACCTATTTCTAGCATTTAGAAAATTCTGGAAGACTTATAAAATGCACAAGTAATTCTCTGTAAATGCAAAATATATTTGATAAATTCTAGAAAACCCCTCTGTTGGTATACTTCAGAAATTAGTTTTGAACATATTTATGCTCCTGAAAGTGCACTATGCCAATTTTGCATCTTAGAAAAATCATAACTAAATCACTTTAACTCCAAATGACCTGAAATTTTATATGGGTTACCTATATACCAGTAGGTAGCTACCATAAAAATTCCAGCCTCAAAATCTCTCTAGAAAATATTTTTGCTACAAGCTAATTATGGCCTAAAAATGTATTTTTATGCATTATCTTTTGCACCACAAATCCAAATTAGGTTTTTCCAGTTTCTATGTCTAGGTTTATTCGTATTCTACCTTATGTGGAAATTTCTGCCGCATTTGGTTAAGTTTTGCTTGCTCTTTTGTTTATTTGTGGCTCGCCTTATTGGTTGTTCTTGGTTCTTTTGCCTTCGCTTAGGATTCGACATTTGCGTAATCCCAGAACGATCCTCCGCAACCAATTGAGCAACAGCAAGAAGGCAAGCAGTTTGATCATGTTAATCCCAGTATTTTAAGTATTTATGTTGTTTACAAATTCTATGTATGCATTGCTACTTTGTTTTAATAGTTGGCCTAGTAGATGCATTTCCTTAGCAAATGATTATCCTCTACTACCATGAGCCTAGGTTACTTGCTGTGATTAAGAGTTCGTGGAGGGGCTCTTGTCACTTAGTAGTTGCGAATTAATTGCTTAGCCATGCCTAGCTTCGGTAGAAATGGGCGGTTATCGACTTGTCGATAACCTTGATCACACAAAACTTATTATGAATTATGATTTCCACCTTGTGCCATGTCTACTTATGAAAACTAAAACTAAAAGCAAAATGATTTAGACTTGGGCACAATGGTATGTTGGTGTGATTCTCGGTGTGGCCGAATGGTGCCTAAGTCAACAAGGACCGAACATCTTGTTACACTAAACCAAGCATTCTCGCTGCTAACCACACTAGAGGGATATGGGACCTCTCTTGACTAAGTACTTTGGGGTGTTAATTAATGAGTCAGTGGTGGGTTGCATATGGAATATATGCAACATGGACGTGTTTGTGGGGAGGAGCACCCGCCGAGGCCGGTGTCTCCCGCTCCACGATGGGTCCTTGTGATCCATATTTCGTCGGCAGATCACTAAGGGTTAACCCCATACGTGCGGCTCTTGATTAGCTCAATCCATTGGAAATGTCTCGTAGGACTTAGCCGTGCTTGCATACCAAAGGTAGTGTGCTTCATCCGTGGCGAAAAGGCGGTCCAAGTGTGGTACATTGGTACACCTCAGGTATTAAAACTATTCGAATAGCCTCGCCCTAGGTTATGGACACGCTGGGGAGGTCTTTCAAGAGTTAGACTACAACCTTTTAAATTAAAACTTGATGGGTGGTACGAATCGGGATTAGTGCTATGTTGTGGTGGCTATTGGGATAGTCACTTCCGTGTGGTTACTTGTATGTATCTCACTTTTCTTCATTACTTTGATAACAAAACAGATTTGCAAACATGCTTTTAAAATGTATTACCTTATTGCAAATAAAGTTGGCTTCATGCAAAAGAGACATACAACCTCCACCTAAATAAGCTTGCATGTAGTTTATGAATAGGTCCGCTATTCCACACGCTGTCCTTAAGGGTACAAAGACAATCTTTGTACTCGATGCTATGCTTAATTGTTTTGTTGCAGAGGAGAAGGTGAGCCTGAGGGGCCTCACTTTGCAGAATGTGTTGTGGTAGTTTATGGGCGACTAGCTTGGCGGCCCGGCCGGTTGCCTTGTGGGTGTGTGGCTAACCT
The DNA here is from genome assembly GCA_036346255.1 of Ampelocalamus luodianensis. Classification (NCBI taxonomy): domain Eukaryota; kingdom Viridiplantae; phylum Streptophyta; class Magnoliopsida; order Poales; family Poaceae; genus Ampelocalamus; species Ampelocalamus luodianensis. The sequence goes on along the minus strand of CM070627.1, from coordinate 9,198,079 downwards.
GGTCGACTTTTGTTCTAGCCATCTTATGGCGCTTTTGCTCACTGTCATTCTTGTATATTGATCTATTTGGCCGGTCGGCTCTCTTTTGTAATAACCTTACTTTATGTCGTTGTTGAACTTAGTGATTTATGTTGTATGGAAATGATGTGTAATTTTGTGATGATGCGCACATGTTGCAATTCTGGGAAACATATGCCCATCGAGGCTTAGAATGTTTAATTAGTAATGCTAGAGCCATTTGGAGGTTAAGTGTTACTAGTTAAATATTCCGGGTCCTCACAGAGTTGGTATCAGAGCCATACTGACCGTAGAAACCCCTAGCTTGGTCGTCCCTAGTATATTTTGAAAACTTACTTTCCAAATATCAGTGCTTTCCTGAAAGTCTTAAGTAAGTCCTCAGATTTTACTTCTCATCTATCCTAGTTTGCTCATCTCACCTCATTCTAAACTAAATTTGAAAGCTGAGTTTTCTCTCATCTTCTTTCAAAAGATAGTTGTTTATCGAGTAGATTGGTTTTGGGGACGTCATGAGAGTTATAAAATAAAAAGTATGGCTGTCTTGAGAAGATTAGGAGCTGCTGGAAGCTGCAAATTTCGGCCATAAGTTGAATGGAGAAATCTGGACAGCAAGCAAGACAGTTTCTGGACAGCTAGCATCTAGGTAGTGAAAGTGCTGAAATGAGAGGTTAATTCCACTAAAAACTTGTAGGGTTAACAGGGTAAGAAGTGATATGAGTTAGCTTAGTGTCTAACCCTCTTTTAGTATGATTTTCACCCTGTTCCTAGCTGTCTCGAACAGAAGTTAGTGCTCTGAAATTTGTCTTCCTGAAAAATTGATTACTCGTTTTTCCATACGAGATTAGTCATAACAGGAAGATGGTTGTTATCTTTGTGACCTTACTGCAATTTTATGTTGATACTTGAGCTTTTAAGGATTGTTTTGTTAAGTGGTTAGTAGTTTTCTTTGTCTCCTGTTCCGGAGTTGTGTTTTAACCTAATTTTGTGGAACAGGATGACAAGAACCACCCGCAACAGTCAGCCGGCTGGTTCTGATGAGGGGCTTCCCCCTCCTCCGACCATGGCTGAGGTTACGCTCGACGAGCGGAATCGCATGGACGGACCCGTATCTTGGAGGCCATTGCGAGAACACCTCGCTCCCGCCGCCGCCAGATCTCGAGGTGGTGGCCACGATCCTCGTGGTGGGCTTGCGGAGTTTCTCACGCAGCCCCCACTTTCTCTCGATCGGAGGATCCACTCGACGCGGATGATTGGTGCGTCTTGTTGAGCGAAAGCTCAATATCGCCGATGCCGTGAGCGGGAGCGGGCACTCTTGCATCCCATCGCCTGAGGGTGCGGCACTATCTTGGTGGGAGAACTTTCGCCATGCAGCCGCAGGACACGTTGTCTCGTGGGATGAGTTTCGACCGCTTGCCGAGCCCACATTCACGATGGCCCGATGAAGCTCAAGAAGAAGGAGTTTCTTGCGCTTAGCGGGCGCAAGTCTGCTCTCGGAGTATCTTTACGAGTTTAACCACTTGGCTCGTTATGCTCCGGAGAGGTGGCCTCGATGAGGCTAAACAGAGAAGTTCATGGATGGGTTGTCCGAGGAGCCGCAGGACAAGCTATCTATAGTGGACTTTATCGACTTCCGGACCTTGGTGGACAAGGCCATCGTCGCCGAGCACAAGGCGGCGGCGGGTGAGTCCCGCAAGCGCAAGTGGGAGGCACACCGTGCACGCGGTGCCGCCTCACTGCCCCGTGTTGGGCCCACACCAGGCTCGTGCTTTGGCTTCACCACCGCCAAGGCCGTCGGCACGATTGCTCGTCCCCGCAGCGTGTTTGACCACGTGCACTGCGACCAGAAGCAGTTGCGCTCCGCAACCCACCGCGATGTTACTGCTTACCGCAACAAGAAGGGCCATTATGCTAGCGCTTGCCCTCGGAGGATCGAGCAGCCCTCGTCCTAATGGAGGACGCGGGAATGGTCACACACCCGACTGTAAGATGATCCGAAGACCTGAGGTGTCGGGAGTGGTCGAGTCAACCACATCTCTACCGAGGAGGCACAGAGGCGCCCGCGTTGTGTTGGGTACGCCCTTGTTAATTTACATCCTCTGCTTTATTTGACTCGAGCTTCGCATTCTTTTATTTCGAGGTCTTTTCTCGTTGATTGTGGACTTCACCGTGTTCCTTTGGGGATTCCATCGCTTGATTCGCTCTCCGGTTCGAATGAGTCGACCAAGTATGCCGGGATGTTCCTATCCACATCGAAGGAGCGGGATTCTTGGCGAATCTTATCCTACTCGACTCGGCACGCTTGGATGTGATTCTTGGCATGGATTGGCTGTCCCAACACTTGGGGCAAATCGATTGTGCCAGGAAGATTGTCTACCTCACCAGCTCTTCAGGTGAACAGGTTGGGTTTTCGCCACAGTTGCGAGAACCCCATCTTTATGTCCTTGAAGCGAAGCCAGTATTGGAGATTCACGACGTCCCCACCGTGTGTGACTTCGCGGATGTCTTTCCTGAAGATTTACCAGGCATGCCTCCTGTTCGCGATCTGGAGTTCGTGATAGAGTTGCTGCCGTGCATCGCCCTATTTCTAAGAGGTCGTGTCGCATGCCTCCTAATGAGTTGGAGGAGCCAAGAAGCAATCGGGTGAGCTGCAAGAGAAGGGTTTTATCCGTCCTAGCTCATCTCCTTGGGGTTGTCCAACATCTTTGTAAAGAAGAAGGACAAGACCTGCGCATGTGTGTTGATTACCGTCCGCTTAATGAGGTGACGTAAAGAACAAGTATCCTTTGCCCGCATTGATGACCTTTTCGATCACTTGACCTGAGCTCGAGTCTTCTCCAAGATTGACTTGAGACTGGGCTATCATCAAGTCAGGATCAGGGCCGAGGATATTCCTAAGACGGCTTTTGCTACTCGTTATGGACTTTACGAGTACACCGTCATGTCTTTTGGTTTGACTAATGCTCCTGCTCTATTCATGAATCTTATGAACTCGGTATTCATGGAGTATTTGGATAGGTTTGTGGTGGTATTCATCGATGATATCCTTATCTACTCCAAGAGTGAAGAAGAGCATGTTTGAGCATCTTCAAATTGTGTTGAGCAAGCTGCGTGAACACCACCGATGCCAAATTCAAGCAAGTGTGAGTTCGTTGAAGGAAGTGGCATTCTTGGGCCATGTTCTTTCAATGAAGGTGTGGTGTGGATCCTAGCAAGGTCGGTGATGTGTCAGTCTTGGGTCACCAAGTCGGTCACCGATGTGCGGAGTTTTCTTGGTTTGGTCAAGCTACTACCGCCGCTTCATCGAGAATTTCTCCAAGATTGCGGCCTATGACCGAATTGCTTAAGAAGGACAAGAAGTTTGAGTGGTCCTGCTTGTGATGTGAGTTTTCAGGAACTCAAGAAGCGGTTGACCTCACCCCAGTGCTTGTTCTCCCGATATTCACAAGAGTTTCGATATCTCTTTGTGATGCTTCTCGTCGTGGTCTTGGTTGTGTTCTTATGCAGGAGGGCAAGGTTGTGGCCTATGCATCGCGATTAAGGCCTCATGAACTCAACTATCCTACTCATGACTTGGAGTTGGTCTGTGGTCCATGCACTCAAGATTTGGCGGCATTACGATTGGTAACCGTTGTGAGGTGTATTCCGACCACAAGAGCTTGAAGTACTTGTTCACCCACCAGATCTGAACCTCGTGCAAAGAAGATGGTTGGAATTGATCAAGGACTATGACATGGGCATTCGGTACCATCCGGCAAGGCCAATGTCGCTGCGGATGCACTCATCTGAAGGTGTATTGCAACATGTTGATGCTCCAAGAGCAAGACCCGCTCTCATTTCAGAATTTCAGCGCCTTAATTTGGGTTTGACCGAGCACGGTTCTCTTGCTACATTGGTTGTGCAACCAACCTTGGTGGACTAAATCAAGGCGCGCAAAGAAAACGCAGATGTTGGTGTGAGCGGATCAAGCGAACATCAAGGATGGGATAGCCAAGTGCTTTTCGGAGGATGAGCATGGCGTTGTGTGGTTTGGGCAGGCGCCTTGTGGTTCCTAAGGTCATGGAATTGCGAATATGATTCTCCGCGAAGCCCATGATTCTCCCTGCTCTATTCATCCCGGGCTACCAAGATGTATCAGATCTTCGTCGAGGTTCGGTGGACCCGAATGAAGCGCGAGATTGCCAAGTTTGTTGCCGAGTGCGGCGTGTCTTTGCCGTGTGAAGGCCGAGCATCAGCCCGGCCGAGTCTTCTTCACCTTTGCGGTGCGAATGGAAGTGGGATTCGTTGGCATGGACTTCATCACCGGATTGCCCCGCTCGTCCAAAGGAATGATGCCATTTGGGTGCGTGATCGACAAAGTTGACTAAAGTGGCACATTTCCTTCTGTCAAGACTCGACCGTGTGGGGCCTTTGGCGAACTTTATGTTTCGAGGATTGTGAGTCTTCACGGTGTGCCGAAGACGATTATTTCTGATCGTGGTGCGCTTTTCACCTCGCGGTTTTGGCATAGTCTGCAAGAGGCTATGGGGACCCGCCTTCATTTCAGTACAGCCTTTCATCCTCAGACTGATGGTCAGACGGAGCGAGTCAACCAAGTGTTGGAAGATATGCTCCGTGCTTGTGTTCTTTCCTATGGGAAGAAGTGGGAGAAATACCTACCATTTGCGGAGTTCTCCTACAACAACAGCTTTCAGGCCAGTCTTGGCATGGCACCATTTGAGGCTTTGTATGGGAAGAGATGCAGAACCCCATTAAACTGGTCAAGAGGCGGTGAGCGGCAGTTTTTCGGCCCAGATTCGATCAATGAGGCCGAAAGTCAAGTTCAGTTGATCCGCGAGCATCTGCGCACGGCCCAGTCCAGACAAAAGAGCTATGCAGATCGACGCCGCCGTGAGTTGAGCTTTGAGCCCAATGACTTTGTGTATCTCAAAGTCTCACCCTTGAAGGGCCATCAGCGTTTTGGCATCAAGGGCAAGTTGGCTCCTCGATATGTTGGGCCTTACCGTATCATCGAGAAAGTTGGAGCAGTCGCGTACAGATTGGAGCTACCAGCTGCACTTGAGGGTGTGCATGATGTGTTCCATGTTTCACACCTGAAGAAGTGCCTCCGTGTCCCGACTGAGGAAGCTCCATTGGAGGTTCTCGATGTACAGGAGAATTTGACCTCTGCGAGCATCCTGCTCAGATTCTTGAGGAATCTGAACGGAGGACGAGGAACCGTGTCATCAAGTTCCTTAAGGTTCATGGTCAAACCATTCTCAAGATGAAGCAACTTGGGAGCGTGAAGATCGCCTTGTGCATTTTTCCTTCCTTCTTCTCCGAGTAAACAGAATCTCGGGTCGAGATTCTTGTAAGGGGGGGAGAGTTGTAACATCCCAATTTTAGGCTTGTGTTTCAAATGTAAGAAAATCAGTAGAAATTAAAACTTTGTCTTACATCATGTAATTCCTGAGGTGCCAAGAAATTCTTGTACAAGGGATTATGGAAATACATTGTCACAAGTCTTGTTGATCCAAATCTTGTTATTCCAAAACAATCTTGTCAAATCTTATGGTCATCCTCCAGGAATAATTTTCCTAAGTCTCGTGATGGTATGTGACCCTCTCAAAATCTCACAATTTTTAGAAATTGTTTGAAAATTTTTAGAGGTATCAAACTGCTTGACTCTCACCAAACATTAAAGCAGAGCCTTGCAGAATTTTTGGAGATTTATTCGCAGTATAAAAATCTCTGAAAATTTTACACAAGGTTAATATCTGAGTTAGCAAGCTCCTGTAAAATTTTCATAATTTTTGGAGTTATTTTGCTACCTCAAACAAATCTTTCAAAGTCTCTGTTTTTATTTCAAAGTCAAACTAGGTTTTATCGTTACTTGGGTCGAGTCGGACTGGGCTCGAGCCAATCGACTTGGTCCAGTCAACTAAACGCACCGAGCCACTCTTTAAAGAGAGCGTTGAATCTCGTCCGTTGGATTTCAATCGCACGGCCCGCGCGCGTGTAAGACTTCGGACCTTCCGGTTGCAAGTTTGGTTGTCAACCGTTAGATCTCAATCCAACCGCTGTGGTCCTCCGAAACCTTCGGACCCTCCGGTTGCATTTTTGAATCTGAGCCGTTGGATTAAGATCCAACGCCGCGTACCCCTTCGTTGTAAATAAGAGTTGCGACGTGGAGCTATCTGAGCCGTTCAATTCTAATCGAAGGTTCGCATCCTCTCATTGTTTTAAAGCCCGTAGGCGTGGCGCTATCTCAGCCGTTCGTGTCTCATCCAACGGCCGTGAGTCGCCTGAGCTTTTGCGCTGGTCATCTTCAACCTCCCGCCGTGCGAAAACAGTGCAAGGCATGGTGAGGTCATTTCTTGCTCCCTAAAGCCACCCTAGCCGACGTGTAGTGGTATGGGCGTACACCTGAGCTAGGCCATGCCCTAAAACACGTCTTCACCTCTTTTCCTTGTCGGCCGCACCCTGTGCTTTGTGTTTTGCCGCCCGAGAGAGGAGTGGTGCAAACCCTAACACTTTCATGGCCTTATAAGCACCCAAACCCCTTCCTGGTATGTCTTTAGACCACCACCAAGCTTCACCACCGTGTTGGAGCTTAACACCTCAAAATGGCAAACCGCCATTGTTGACCCGTGGAGCTCCATTGGTGTTCTTGGTGTTCCAGTGGTCCTCCTTCACGTTTCTTTGCCCTAACCTCATCTATTTATCACCTTGAACATTTCCCCTCACTTAATTTTGGATTTGATTCTCAGGAATTGTCCAATTTGGGGTTTGTTCAAATTAGCCGAAATTGGTCATCTTCTTCCTCATTTCGTGAGTGCTCCATTTTCCAATTCTTTGCTCTTATAGCTTCATGGATCACGGTGAAGCTATTTTGATGCTTTGGTATCACTCATATGGCTCGAGGTGTCGTTTTGGGTCTTCTTCTCAAGTCCGCGAAGCCACCTTGATCAAGCATCTCCGCCATCTTTAAAGCTTCGTCGCTAAGGTAGCTTCTTATTAGTCCTTAGAAGCTTTGGCACCGCTTCCTTGGACCGCAATGGAGCTTTTTCGCTATTTTCATGTTTAGCAAGAAAGCTCCGTGCTTCATTTTCCTGCTAGCGGCGTTCCATCCTCGCGCATGCGAGAATGCTACCATTAGACTCGTTGTGCTATTGCGATTCCATTTTAGTACTTGGTGAGCGCCGCGCAGCGTGTCGCCGGCGATTCGCCGTTAAGCCACTCGGTTTTGCGGCACAGCGCTCCGTTTTGTCACTTCGTTAGGACACATTAATTACCAATCATTAGTTATTAATTGTGTCTTAATCATTATTATTGAGCCAGCGACCGGTGGGCCCAATATCCTTAAATCGATCTACGTTCACTCCGCATCGTTCCGACATCATTAATGTCAATCATTGCTTAATTAAATGAGTCGCATTTAATCGCCGCTTAATTAACCTGCGTTCATCGGTGGCCCGAGGGATTAAAATCAAATTCGGTAGTCATTAGTATCTATTTAATGATCATCATTAGTGGCATTAATTCTGTCCCTAACCACCACTCGATCGACAAGTGGGTCCAGCACCTTGTGCACGTGGGTAAAACCAGCGTGGGTGACTGAAGTCACCGACATGCGGTCCCACATGTCGGCATCCTCGCTTGAACTCCGATCATCACCCACCGCTCATTTTTAGATCTCGCGGTCTTGATCGTGAGTGCATTCGACCATCCTGCTCCTCATCATCACCGACCGCCGATCTTGCGATCAATGGTCGAGATCGTGTGCAATCGGACAATCCGGTTGTTGGTGCGCTCGGGCCGCCCATCCGCCGACCGCGGCCGGATTGGCCCAAGCAACCGCGCCGTCCGGTTGCATACACTCGTGTGAGCCGTTGGATCTTGATCCAACGGTGGACCCCGACAGGTTTGGCGCGCGGCGCTATTTCCAGTGCGTGGGCTGTTGGATTTTAAATCTACGCCACACGGCGCCCACGCCATTTTCTTTGTTTTGGGTTGTTCGTATTTGATAAGTACTTATTTAACAACTGAAAATGATGTAAAAACTTTAGAAACTCATAACTAATTCATTTTAGCTACCTTTTAGTTAATTCCAATCAGTAATAAATTATGTTATCACTTTAGCTTATTATAAAAATGGATTTAAGCATGTTCCAGTAGCAGAAAATTATATAACTAGGAATAACTTGAATTCTGTCATTTTGAATATTCCAGAAAATGAATAAAGCTTTAGAAAATGCATATCTTGCTCTGTATGTCCAAAATGAATGATTCCCACTTTGATAAATTTGTTATTAACCCAGATGTTAATATAAAATGATGGTAGGTCCAAGATTGTAATGAAACCTTGATTAATGATTTAGTACCTATTTCTAGCATTTAGAAAATTCGAAGACTTATAAAATGCACAAGTAATTCTCTGTAAATGCAAAATATATTTGATAAATTCTAGAAAACCCTCTGTTGGTATACTTCTCTGAAATTAGTTTTGAACATATTTATGCTCCTGGAAAGTGCACTATGCCAATTTTGCATCTTAGAAAAATCATAACTAAATCACTTTAACTCCAAATGACCTGAAATTTTATATGGGTTACCTATATACCAGTAGGTAGCTACCATAAAAATTCCAGCCTCAAAATCTCTCTAGAAAATATTTTTGCTACAGTGCTAATTATGGCCGAAAATGTATTTTTATGCATTATCTTTTGCACCACAAATCCAAATTAGGTTTTTCCAGTTTCTATGTCTAGGTTTATTCGTATTCTACCTTATGTGGAAATTTCGTCGCATTTGGTTAAGTTTGCTTGCTCTTTTGTTTATTTGTGGCTCGTCTTATTGGTTGTTCTTGGTTCTTTTGCCTTTAGCTTAGGATTCGACATTTGCGGTAATCCCGAGAACGATCCTCCGCAACCAATTGAGCAACAGACAAGAAGGCAAGCAGTTTGATCATGTTAATCCCAGATTTTAAGTATTTATGTTGTTTACAAATTCTATGTATGCATTGCTACTTTGTTTTAATAGTTGGCCTAGTAGATGCATTTCCTTAGCAAATGATTATCCTCTACTACCATGAGCCTAGGTTACTTGTCGTGATTAAGAGTTCGTGGAGGGCTCTTGTCACTTAGTAGTTGCGAATTAATTGCTTAGCCATGCCTAGCTTAGAAATGGGCGGTTATCGACTTGTCGATAACCTTGATCACACAAAACTTATTATGAATTATGATTTCCACCTTGTGCCATGTCTACTTATGAAAACTAAAACTAAAAGCAAAATGATTTAGACTTGGGCACAATGGTATGTTGGTGTGATTCTCGGGTGGATCGAATGGTGCCTAAGTCAACAAGGACCGAACATCTTGTTACACTAAACCAAGCATTCTCGCAGCTAACCACACTAGAGGATATGGGACCTCTCTTGACTAAGTACTTTGGGGGTGTTAATTAATGAGTCACAGTGGTGGGTTGCATATGGAATATATGCAACATGGACGTGTTTGTGGGGAGGAGCACCCGCCGAGGCGGTGTCTCCCGCTCCACGATGGGTCCTTGTGATCCATATTTCGCCTGCAGATCACTAAGGGTTAACCCCATACGTGCGGCTCTTGATTAGCTCAATCCATTGGAAATGTCTCGTAGGACTTAGCCGTGCTTGCATACCAAAGGTAGTGTGCTTCATCCGTGGCGAAAAGGCGTCTCAAGTGTGGGTACATTGGTACACCCCTGCAGGTATTAAAACTATTCGAATAGCCTCGCCCTAGGTTATGGACACGCTTGGGGAGGTCTTTCAAGAGTTAGACTACAACCTTTTAAATTAAAACTTGATGGGTGGTACGAATCGGGATTCGTATATGTTGTGTGGCTATTGGGATAGTCACTTCCGGTGGTTACTTGTATGTATCTCAGACTTCTCGTTACTTTGATAACAAAACAGATTTGCAAACATGCTTTTAAAATGTATTACCTTATTGCAAATAAAGTTGGCTTCATGCAAAAGAGACATACAACCTCCACCTAAATAAGCTTGCATGTAGTTTATGAATAGGTCCGCTATTCCACACGTCGATCTTGCGGGTACAAAGACAATCTTTGTACTCGGATGCTATGCTTAATTGTTTTGTTGCAGAGGGAGAAGGTGAGCCCGAGGGCCTCACTTTGCGAGCTGTGTTGTGGTAGTTTATGGGCGACTAGCTTGGCGCCCTGGCGGTTGCCTTGTGGGTGTGTGGCTAACCTGGTCGACTTTTGTTCTAGCCATCTTATGGCGCTTTTGCTTCCGCTGTCATTCTTGTATATTGATCTATTTGGCCGGTCGGCTCTCTTTTGTAATAACCTTACTTTATGTCGTTGTTGAACTTAGTGATTTATGTTGTATGGAAATGATGTGTATTTTGTGATGATGCGCACATGTTGCAGTGCAGGAAACATATGCCCATCGAGGCTTAGAATGTTTAATTAGTAATGCTAGAGCCATTTGGAGGTTAAGTGTTACTAGTTAAATATTCCGGGTCCTCACATTAAAAGTCAAAACAAAAATAAAATAAAAATAAAATTTATTGAGTTTTCTGGGATTTTATTGGATTTAAAGTTGAAAATGAAAATTTTAATTAATTTCTAGAATTTTCTGGAATTTTAAAAGCTCTTTCCTAGATATTTTTTTTAAAATAATTTATTTACAAAATTAAAAGCCAACTTTAAGTTAGAAATAATCTTATTAAGTCCAAAATAAACAAGGAAATTTCTGTGAATTTTTCTATAATTTTTGGATTTTATTTGCTATTCCCTAAAGCCCTTTTTGATTCAACTAATATTTAAAATTGGAAAAATCAATTTAAAACTCAAAACCCTTTTGGGCTGAATTTAGCTCGGCCCATCTCCTTCCATGCGTGCGCGTGGCCTAATACGGCCTGCACATCCTGCGCGTTACACCCCAAACCCTTCTAACCGTTGGATCAATGATCAACGGTCCGATCTGGATGGAATCTCCGGACGTCCGAACGTTTCAACCAATGAAGAACGTCAGATCTAAATCTAACGGCCAACACACCTGCACGCACTCCCCCTTCTAGCCATTGGATCTAGATCCAACGGCTGCTTCGCCTTCTCTCCTCTTGTCCCGCTGCCAGTGGGCCCCGCCCGCTTTCTTCTCCCCGCGCCCTTCTTCTCCGTTCAACCGCACCCGACGCCGCCGCCATTGCTGCGCACATCGAGCTCTGTCAACCGCCGCCCCAACCGCCTGCGAGATCCGCGTGCCCCACCTCCGCCTCCACCCGCACGTTCTCACGCTCGTTGTGCTGGAGCCACAACGGCCGCCGTCATAACCGTGAGCACGACCTCCACCACCCGGCCTTCCGTCACCCTATAAAAGGGAGCCTCGTGGGCCCCTCCTCCTCCTCAGTCCATTCCCCCAACCCACCTCACCTCTCTCTCCCTAGTGTCGTCGAAGCTCGCTGGCCGAAAAAGCTCTCGTCGCCGATTGCGCCACCATCAACGACGCCCCCCCGCCGCCTTCTACACCATTGGCTTCGCCGCGTCTTCACCGACCCGGTGCGCGCGCCATCTTCCCGAAACCATCTTTGGAGCTCCTTCACCACCTTTGACCGCATAGCACCGCCAGCGTTCCTCTCGTGCTTAGCCGCCGCCGAGGTAAGCCCTAGAACCCACGTTCCCTCCTCTCACCGTTGAGACCCTCGACGGAGCTCCCTGTGGCACATAGCACCGGAGAGCTCAATGTTGAGCTGTCGCCGGCTTTTGCCGATGCGGTGCTGCCACCTCACGGTCACGCAGGTGCCACCTCAGTGCCAAAAGCCTGTGTGGCACGCCCGTGTGTCACCGACGTGTCACTGGTCCACCGCGGACCAAAGTGCAATTTCGTGGACCCGGTCTAGAGGACCCGTGCCCACATTTCAATGAGTCAAACCTTTTTTCCTTTTGAAAATAAATTCAGCAAGAAAATAAAAAATCAATCGATGACGTCAGCCTGATGTCATTTATCAGATTTTCCTTTAGAAATTTAATTCGGAAAATCCAAGAAAATCCTTTTTAGGGTTTTCTTTAGGGTTTTAACTACCACAGCTCATATCTTTTGCATTCGAACTCCGATTTTGTCAATTCAAATTTCTAAATTTGTCTAAATTCAAGATCTAGCTATCTAAACCAAAATTATTTAATTTCGAGTTCATTTTAATTCTATTTTGAATTTTATTTGAATTTGGCTTATTTTTGCAAGATAGATTCGATTTACTTGGAGAGTCGATTTCGCGCCATTTGAAGAGCATATAAGAGGATTGATTTTGATCAGATGATCATCGTGGTTGTACACATAGACAACTCCGAGAGAGTACTTGTGAGTACTAGGTGACCTGTTAAGGAAAACAACATCGCCTAGT